>CAUYLG010047054.1:0-22787 GCA_963573385.1 Cacajao melanocephalus | reverse complement strand
AATATCTTGAAGAGTATTTTCCAGCTTGGATTCATTCTCTTCATCACATTCAGGTACACCTATCAAACGTAGATTAGGTCTTTTCACATAGTCCCATCTTTCTTGGAGACTTCGTTCATTCCTTTTTACCCTTTTTTCTCTAATCTTGTCTTCTCGTTTGATTTCATTGAGTTCATCTTCGACCTCTGATATCCTTTCTTCTGCTTGGTCAATTCGGCTGTTGAAACTTGTGCACGCTTCGCGAAGTTCTCGTGTTGTGTTTTTCAGCTCCATCAATTCATTGATATTCCTCTCTAAGTTGTCCATTCTCGTTAGCATTTCGTTAAATCTTCTTTCAAGGTTCTTAGTTTCTTTGCATTGGGTTAGTATATGTTCTTTAAGCTCACAGAAGTTTCTTATTATCCACCTTCTGAAGCCTGATTCTGTCAGTTCATTGCACTCATTCTCTGTTAGGCCTTGTTCTCTTGCTGATGAAGAGCTGCCATCCCCTGTAGGAGGAGAGGCATTCTGATTTTGGGTGTTCTCAGACTTTTTGCACTGGTTTCTTCCCATTTTTGTGGATTTATCCACCTGTCGTCTTTGTAATTGCCGACTCTCAGATTGGGTCTGAGTGGATGTCTGGCTTGTTGGTGATGAAGTTTTTTTCTGTTTCTTAGTTTTCCTTCGGCGGTCGCCCCTTCCCCACAAAGCTAGGCCTTCCCGGGTTCAGCTGTGCTTACTGTGAATCTCTCAGTCCTCAGTGCTTCCAATTGCTGTTCTCCTTGTGGGGATGGGACCAGCTGAGCCCAACTCAAGGGGCACCCAGTCGCATATACTCCGCACTGAGAAGCGCTGCGCCACTCTGGAGCGCAGGCAAAACAGCTGCGCTGGCCAAAAGAGTCACACTGGCGACCCGTGTGGCTCCTCCGCCGGGAATCTCCCGGTCTGTGGGCAACAAAAATTCATCTGAAAGTGCGGCGTCCACTTGCTCTCTGCGCTTTCACTGGAAGCTACAATCCTGAGCTGTTGGTAATCGGCCATCTTGGATCTCTCTCTCCTAAAATTCATTTTACTTATTCAAGAGACTCGTCTCTATCATAAATTACTTTATTATGAAGAAAGTTATTCTAACTTGATTATATGATTTGAGAAGATATTGAGAAAATAATATTTTATTGATAAATCATATTCTTAAATTTTATATCTTGCTTTTAAATTATTTAATCATTTTTCTATCCACATTTTTTCATGTATTACTTCATAGTGTTCTTTTTAACGTTATAATTACGAGACTGGATATGGTCTCTATTGCTTACTGATCATGAATAAATTAATATAATTCTTCTGATTAGTTTCTTACACTCATAAAAACCAGGAATAACAAAATCCAAGAAGCAGTTTGAGAAAGGTTTTTATCAAGCAAAAGTTTGTTTCCACAGATGTTCCTATTTAAGATATTATACTTCTTTTCATATGAGAAAGTATGTTATCGTAAACTACTACACTTGTATTACACAGGGGTTCAAAATGCCATCAAGAGAACAGTCCTTGTCGAGACTATTAGCTTTTCACTAAAACACAGAACATGGAAACAAATGAACATTCACAACACTTAACACTGAGATCAGACTATGGAAATAATCTATCCAAATTGTAAGGAATCATGAGCTGGACTGAGGAAAATTTAAGCAGTCCTCAACTTTCAAGTGAAATGAAGAACATTTAAAAAATAATGCAAGATTTTTAAAATTCCCTCAACTGCACCCCATTTGTCACTGGCCACAAGGAATGAGGAGAACCAGACAGTCATTCCTTCATGTTCCCTCCGCCCCAGCCTTCACACACACATTCCCTCTATTCTAATAAAGACAAGAGACAGCGGACAGATGTCCCACCACTTGTCCTTGGGAGGAGAGAGAATTCTAAAGTACCTACATTCCTCCCAAGGTCCCCTGTGGAATCAAGTCCCAGTTGTCCATGGTTGGCAATGAATTCAGTACTACTTTGACTGTGTCTTTCTTTTTCTGTCTCACACTCTCTCACTCCAGCTTCTGGGGCTCATGCTGTAAATTAACTACCTGCCTCTAAGTCCTTATTGCAGGCTCTGTATTCAGGAAACCCAAACTAAGACACATTCTCTATTACCTCTTTCTTTGGCTTCTTCATACTTGTACTCACCCTTTGAGACTTAGCTCAGTGTCACCTTCCTGGAACAGCTTTACCTGACTGCCCTGACTCATACCTGACTCATACCTGCCCGATACTTCTTTCATTAAAACATTATAATTGTTGATTAACTAGAGTTTCCCTCACCATTAGATTGTAGTCTCCTGAGTATCAGGGCATGTTTCTATTGCATTTTTACCCCAGTGCCCGGTACACTGTAGGCTCCAATAAATATATGTCAAATAGGTGGCTGAATAAATGAAAAAAAAAAAAAGAATAAGAGGAGAGGAAAGGAAGAAAAACGAAGACAGCCTTCCCTTACTAACATAAAATAAATTAGGAATTTGTGCCTGGCATCCCAAATGTAGCTCCTCATAACCAAACGATATTTCCTATTTTTGGCTTACACACTCATCCCATAAAAATAACCCTGGAAAGAGCTTCTATATCTTAATTCTCAAATGAAATGTAAAGGACTTGCTAAGATCAAGGTATCTGAGATCATTTCAGCAGCAGGAGGAAAATAAAACTCTTCTTAGCTAAATCCAACACAAAATCATTCAGAAATCCTCCTGATCGATAATTTCAGGAGCAAAAAAGAAGTCACAAGCTTACACTTGAAAAGTTATTCATACCTACAACACGAATGGTAGCAAACTCTGGAACAGTGGGACACACCCTACACTAAATGCTAAATGAATCTTGTGCTGTGCCAGGTAGGACATGCTCAGACAGATCAGGATGCCCTGCATCCTGGCCCACAGAGCTGAAGGGGAAAGAGCCCACTAATGGGACACAGAGCTGCCATATCTAGTATCGGCGGAGTGGTGGGACTAATGGAAATCACTAGGTAAATGACACTTTCAAAAACCCTTGTAAGGGAAAAATCTTCACCCTTTTCTTTCCGGAAAGAGAGGATAAGGAGTAAATTCAGCCTTGCCTGGAATAATCTGGTGAGCTAACTGAGGTGTGCAGGAATGACAGCTGACTTTCTGTCTCGCTAATGTGCAAACTCTTAAATCAGGAAAAAAGAAGGCATGTGGTACAAATATAACCTTTCTAAGTCAATATTTTAGAAACTGCAAATTATGACCTGCTAATGGGGCAGAAAATCAATTTATGAGCCTTGACCATTAGTTTTAAAAAGTAAAATGGAATGGAATAGATTAGAGTCGGAAAATATCAGAATGTTCCCATTTTTGTGGGCACAGGTATATGAATGTTGGGTCACAATATAAAATGTTAACTCTGGGTTGTGGTTAAA
Source organism: Cacajao melanocephalus (assembly GCA_963573385.1). Classification (NCBI taxonomy): domain Eukaryota; kingdom Metazoa; phylum Chordata; class Mammalia; order Primates; family Pitheciidae; genus Cacajao; species Cacajao melanocephalus. The sequence continues at coordinate 19,378 of CAUYLG010047054.1, read as the reverse complement.
AATGTCTGAAAGGACCTGCTCTTGGCTGGTGCTTCTTTTAAATGTGGTCTCGGGTTCCCCATATCAAAATCATAGTTCAGATAAAAATGTAGCTTCCTGGCCAAGCACGGTGGCTCACACCTGTAATTCCAGCAATTTGGGAGGACAAGGTGGGTGGATCACCTGAGGTCAGAAGTTCAAGACCAGCCTGGCCAGTATGGTGAAGCCTCATCTCTACTAAAAATTCAAAAAAAATAGCTGGGCGTGGTGGTACACACCTGCAACCCCAGGTACTTGGGAGGCTGAAGCAGAAGAATTGCTTGAACCCAAGAGGCAGAGGTTGCAGTGAGCCAAGATCACGCCACTGCACTCCAGCCTGGGCAATAGAGTGCAGTGGCATGGGCAAAACAAACAAACAAACAAAAAGTGGCTTCCTGGCCCCACCCCTAGAGATTCTGATTGAATAGGTATGGGGGCAGGGCCTAGGAATATGCATTTCAGAACTGCAGATGATCATGCCACAAACTAAATTTGACACACAGATGGTAGCACCTGTAGGGTTGCAATGAATAGATGTAAAGGATTATTTGTCATTTCACTTTCTGGCATTGCAGAAGGCATTGCCAGATTAGCATTGCCAATCAAGGCATTTCCATGATTAGCATTTCAGGGAAGACCTTGATTCTGGATAAAAAGTAATATAGCACTAGTGGTTAAGAGGGCTTCTGTGAAGTGAGACAGATCCAAGTTGGAATCTGTTTGCCACTTATTAGCTGTGACATCTCGGGAAATCTCAATTACTTTGTATAAGTGGAACTGAAAACTGTACCTACTACATAGAATTTGGCTTTCAAATAGAATTGAAATTATATTATGCCTTCAATATAACATAATTTGGCTTTCAAATAGAACTGTACCTACTACATAGAATTCAGTGGAACTGAAAACTGTACCTACTACATAGAATTAAAAGAATTACATGAGATAAAGCAGCTGGTACACAGTAAGATAGGAAATATTAGCTATTATTATTTTTAAGAATCCACCAACATTTTGAGAAGAATCCTATTCAACTTAATTTGACAGACATTAATTGAGTGTGCAAAGAAGTATGCTAAGTGCTTATGTAAATGCAAAGATAAAAAACAGCCCCTAATTTCATGGAAATTACAATGTCATGGTCATAGATTTTTATAGCAGAAAATCTTACAGATTACTCAGTCTAGCTCTCATTTAACAGATGAGGAAGCTACCACTTGAGAGTGTAGCTAAGCAAGTTGCCCAGAGTCATCCAGATAGTTAAGTGGAAGAGTCAGAAATAGAACCTGGAAATTGGAACCCAGGCCAGTGCCCTTCCACCAGAGTGGATCTCAGTTCCTGGGTGAGAAGAAAGCAAACCTAATCCTGACAGTGATGTGCTGGTAAAAATTAACAGCCAGCTCTTTGTTGGGAATATGTGTATGTGTGTGTGTATATATTATATATAATATACTATATTATATATGTATGTAATTTTATTTTAAACTTTACTAATATAAAGGATATGTAGCACACAGTTTACTAATTATAATAAAATATACGATATACTTTATAAGTTCCAACTGATTCTCACAGAATGCGTTAGTTGATTTTTGCTCAATACCTATATCTATAGCCAACCTATGGTTGCAAGTAACTATAATTTGACAAATGGAGTTGTATCTCAATCCACTAACTCTTTTTTAAAAATTGTGGTAAAACAGGCATCATAGGCTAGGTGTGGTGGCTCACGCCTGTAATCCCAACACTTTGAGAAGTTGAGGCAGGTGGATCATGAGGTCAGGAGTTCAAAAGCAGCCTCGCCAACATGGTGAAACCCCATATCTACTAAAACTACAAAAATTAGCCGGGCACGGTGGCAGGCACCTGTAATCCTGGCTGCTCAGGAGGCCGAGTCAGGAGAATTGCCTGAACCAGGGTGGCAGAGGTTGCAGTGAGCCGAGATCGCGCCACTGCACTACAGCCTGGGCAAGAGTCAGACTCCAACTCAAAAAAAAAAAAAAAAAAAAGGCATAATATGAAATCTGCCATCTTAACAACTCTTAAATGTATAGTTCAGTAGTAGTATAAAGTGTATTCACACTGCTGTGCACCCAATCCCTAGAATTTTTCACCTTGCAAAACTAAACTGTATGCCCATTAAATGACAATTTGCTCTCTTCTCCTCTCAGGCCCTGGCAATCATCACTTTACTTTCTGTTTCTATGAATTTGACTACTCTAGATACTTCACGTACGTGAAAAAGAGTATTTGTCTTTTGTGACTGGCTATTTCACTTTGTATAATGTCCTCAAGATCATCCAGGTTGTAGCATGTCACAAGATTTTCTTCCTTTTTATGGCTAGATAATATTCCATGGTATGTATATACCACATTTGTTTGTCCATTCATCTGTCAAAAGATGCTTGGGTGGCGTCTACCTCTTGGCTATCAAAAATAATGCTGCTATGAACATGGGTGTACAAATATCTCTTCAAGACTCTGTTTTCAATTCTTTGGATATATAGCCAAAAGTGGGATTGCTGGATCATATATATAATAGTTATATTTTTAATTTTTTGAGGAATCACTGTACTGTTTTCCATAGTAGCTACACCATTTTCTATTCCCAGAAGCAGTGCACAAGGGTTCCAGCTTCTCCATGTCCTCACGTCCTTGGCAACACCTATTTTCTGCCTTTTTTTTTCTAAGATAGGGTCTCACTTTTGTCAACCAGGCTGGAGTGCAATGATGCAATCATGGCTCACTGCAGCCTCCACCTCTTGGTCTCAAGTGGTCCTCCTGCCTTACCCTCCACCTTCCCCCCTCCAACGAGTAGCTGGGACTACAGGCACGTACCACCACGCCTGGCTAATTTTTTATAGGGTCTCATTATGTCACCAAGCTGATCTCAAACACTTGGACTCAGGCAATCTTCCTGCCTCAACCTCTCAAAGTGCTGGGATTATAGGAGTGAGTCACCACTCCAGGACTGCCTTTTTGATAGTAGCCATTCTAATGGGTGTGAGGTGATCCAGTAACTTCTGAATCAATAACGATGTTGTAATTAAGTCTGACATGTGATCTATTAAGCTATCTCCCACACTCATACAGATTATATTCATCAAATTAAAAGTTTTTCTTGGTTGAGCATATTTAAGTTCAAACATAAGTCAATACTGTGAAGGATTACTGAACCAGGTAAATTTTCCGATATTGAAAAAAATATTTCCTCAATTTTGTGTGCTATTCACAATGTAACAGCTACTAACAAAACATGCTTTAAGTTTAATTTGCATTTTTAACACTTTACTCATCACTTTAAAGTCTAGATGAAGGGTATGGAAACTTTTTCTATATTGGGACAAACAGTGAATATTTTAGGCTTTGTGGGTCTAACATCTCTGTCAAAACTACTCTGCCGTTATAGCATGAAACTAGGCCTTGACAGTACATAAGTAAATGGACATGGCTGTGTTCCAGGGAAATTTTATTTATAAACAACAGATAGCAGGCATGCCCTTGTTTACTGAGTCCTGATTTAGATAATCAACAAAACAATAAATCAAGCTGTGCTGCTTGCCAATTTCCCTCGTATAAATACTCCCACCATTATCGAATTTAAGTTTTAACACTTACGTTACTGAAAGTAGAGTTAGAAAGAAATGCATAGTCGCATACCATTTTTTGCATTCCTACCATTAATACAAATAGCCATAAATAACTTCAACGGCACAGATAATAGCAAAATGTAGTTAAATAATTAGGGAATGATAAATTTTAAGTATTTATTACTTTTTTAAAAGCATAATTTTAGGCTGGGCACCCTGGCTTAAGCCTGTAATCCCAGCACTTTGGGAGGCTGGTGCTTAAGCCCAGGAGTTTAAGACCAGCCTGGGCAACATGGCAAAATCCCATCTCTACAAAAAATAAAAAACTAGCCAGGTGTGGAGGCGCATGCCTGTAGTCCCAGCTACTTGGGAGGCTGAGGCGGTGGGAGGATCATTTGAGCCCAGGAGGTGAAGGTGCTGGGGTTGTAGTGAGCTGAGATTTTATATATATATAAATTATATATATATATATATATAAAACTTTTATTAATGTTTAAAATTAAAAACAGGCTCACGGAATTTCTGAAAGTGTAATAATTGGCTCTCCCAAGCCCATGTGGGTGAGCTCCAGCACCCAGTGGTTCCAGACTCTAGTCTTCTGCCAGTCCCCACAGTGATCTGAGAACCAATCCAACCCTTGCCCCTTGCACCCTTTCTCGAACTTTATGAAAATATTCTCCTCTGAAAGGCAGAAACCTGCTTTCTGGATATACATCTTACTCCTCCAAAACTTAATTTATAGAAAAACATCTTCTCTTCCAGTTTTTATTATTATTCTAGTCTGGCCTTAGGTAATTACATTTCTGACCAGAACTGCACTATCTTAGAATTTACAGAACTAAACAATTGCTCCTGTGTTTGTACTGTGAGTCACATTTTGCCTAAAAGAATTTGCATTCCTTTAGAAGCTTCTAAAATTATAGCATTTCCTAGTCTAGGAACCAGTAACTTTGGGTAGAAGGTAAAATGGGTATAAGATCGCATATCTGAGTAGAATCGGGGAATTTACATTTTAACTTAGTCCTAACATACATAGTATATTCTTGGACAATCGATTTCACTTATTTATACAAATCTCTATTTTCTCTCCTCTACAAACTAAGGAGGGTAATAATATTTGGTATTCTTAAAGTTTGTGAGGGCTAATATTGCTCAAGTGATTTCAGAACATTGGCTAATGGGGGTGTTGGAAATGTAGGTCATCATTTATCATCTGGACATGTATGTGAGGCATTAAACATTGTAATTCTTTGAACCTGACAAAAACACTTTAAGCTTTGAAAAATGTACTTAGATGGTTAAGGCAAATTGAAACTACCAGGCAAAATGAGCATTTCAATTTTTATCTGCATTTTCTTTAACCACATTCTTCCTTTCTCCCTAGGCCATAAGTAACTGAGAGGTCATAGCTTATTCAGACATGTTTTTCTTTGTTTCCTTTGGCTCTGGAATAGATACTCAATGGTACCAGTGCCACCATTTCCATGTCTTTCCTTTCTGTGCTCTTCCTTTCTTACTCTGTTTTCCATTCTCTTTTTCTTTTACTTTTCCTCTACTCTTGCTTGCCAGAGTACATGTACGACCCAACATTTCAGCCTTGAATCACTTTGAGGCATGAAGTTATATAACAATGTATATGGTTCTCTATTAAATAGGAGGCAACTTGAATTTTTATGATCAATGAATCCATATTTATCACGCCATTGTATTAGATCATCCTTTTTCTGTTTCCAGGTTATTTCCAGGTTCTAACTTGTACCTTGTTACGGGTGCATACTAGCAACATACAGCCTTCTAACATTGATATGTCTCCTTAATCATAAAACATGGGACAGGATACAGAATAGGGCACAGGAGGGTCACTCTAGCAAAGCAGAGCTCTTGCATGATAAAGCTCATTCTATGTATTCTACAGAGTCCAGTTTGGTTTACTCTTTAGTCTCATGAGAATCCCAGCCTTCCCATGAATCCTTCCAGACCTCACTTACCTTCCTGTTATGAACACACAAAGTGAAATCTGTTTAATGCATGAGATTTAATTACTCTTTACTTGTACTGTATGTTAACATATATTTAGAAAGCTGCACCAAGTTGGGAAATATATTTTGCATTTTTAGTAGAATACCATACTTATACTATAAAGTTTTTGTTTTATGAGTATTTTATTGAAGAGTAGCTGGGAAGGGGTTATCCAATTCAAGGTTTTATTTACCTTTTATATATGTATGTGGGTTTGAAAGAGAAAATGCTTGCTTTTTTATCTGCTAAGATTAGTCACAAGTAATTGTGGCTAAGTTTGCTGAAATTCCTCATCCTAATGATGCAAACAAAAATCACAAAGCACAGAGCTTTAGGTTTCAGAGGTGACTCACAAAGTCTAGCAATCCATCTTGGAAGTCTTAGCAGGCCTATTTTTGGGCTGTTCTCCTCACATGGCAAGGCTGAAGAATCCCAGGTGTTCTTGCTGAGAGCATAGTGAGAGCATGAGGATTGCCCTGAGAAGCAAGAAAATGCTCATTAAAGCAGGTTTCTGGTGGGAGATGACTCCGACTGACAGGCCTGCATTTCTCCTAGCGGTGACCACTTTCCTTGCTAGAGAGGGGGTCTGATGTCCAAATGTATCTGGGTTTAATGACTAGCAGTTCACTAGGGACCCAGAGAGGGCAAAGTGCTTGCTTGGTTAACCAAGAACAGCATATTGTGTATTTTGTGGATACGACACTGTTTAAATAATATAAAAGTTTTTCTTTTGTGAGACTCTTTCCATGCCTTAGTAAGTCCAAATGGCATATGTGGATATAGAAAACCTGGGGCTACAGCATAAATAGACTAATCAGGTTGGCTGAATTAATGATACTGACAAAATTCCTAAATTCTTGAAAATGATAAGATCAACAGACATTTATGTCCCTCTTGCAAATGAAGAGGGAATAAAATTAGGAATTTGTCCAATAGGTCTGCAGATATAGAATGGTTAATCAGGTGAAAAGATCTTTAAATAACAGACCAGGGAATTAGGCCACCATATTGATTTTTTAAATTGTTTTAATCTGTCAGATAATTATTAACAGCAAGCATACTTTGTCTTGCAGGGCAGATTTCAACAAAATGTAAAATAATATATATCTTGGTGAAACCAAAATTGAGTAATTGTATATAACAGAATTGTGAATAGCAAAGTAGCAATTTATATGTGGCTGAGAATAGAATTTTATATGAAACATAGAGTGCAATATCTGTGTGAGAAAATGCATGACAACCACTACAGTGCCAGTCCTCGAGAAACATCACATGTGTATCATAAGCTAAGCTAAGCATGAACTTGGCGTTAAGTACATGAAAAAACATTTTCATTTGGCATAATATAAGACTTATCCATCACTCAAAAGTAAGTTGTTGTTGTTGTTTTCTGTCAGTATTCTAGAAATAAATGTGAAAGCAGTTAAGACATATGGAAAACTTTTCTACTATTATTAGCATAAAAAACAACTGCAAAGGAAAACTCTGCTTTCCAAATCAATGTGTTCAACACCCTCTTTATAGAATCAGTTATGTCAACCATTTCATGATATAATTTGTTTTCTCCCATTCAAATGAAGTTCTAAATCTGTGAAATCTTAAATACTTAAAATTCCTATTAGGCTATGTCTTATGCAACTCTGGCCAATTTCATTAATTTTTCTTTGCTTTAGTTTCCCACCTGAAAAATGAGGATCATGATGTATTTTCACTTCTTCATCAACTGAGCACAAATAAAATATTTTTATGTAATAAAGGTATATAAAAGTGTTAATACTCTTATAAATTTTTAATTATAACAATTTTTAAAATAAACATACTTTTCCAAATAGATGAGATGTAAGTATATGTTTAAGTTATCACTGAGCTTAGCAGGTGGGCAGGGGAAGAAACTGATACACAGATATTTATTGACCACATTCTATATGCCAAGCACTTTCTATACATGATTTCACTCAACTGTCATTACACTTTGAGGCAAATACTACTATGAGATCTACTTTATAAATGGGAAAATTGGGACTCACATAAGCCATGTACCTGGCCTAAGTTCATGCGCATGGGAAGTAAGAAAGACCAAGATGTGAACATAGTCCTGTTTGATTCCACAGCCCAAGGTCTTAGTCATGCTACTCTGTGAATGCCTTCCCAAACCCCAGTTTCCTGTTTATACCATCTGAGACTTTGAAATACTACATGAAGGCCTATCTCAAAATATAAATGGAATCTACTGTAGTTGACATCAACACATAATTTCTGAATTCTTGTTCCATTCAAAACTTTCAGCTGAAATTCATGTGCTTTTGTCATCCAAATGAAAATAAACTTAGAAGAATCCCATCATATGAGCTAGTCAGTGAGAGATATGAAACATATTTCTTGCTTTGTTAACTTTGTGGGTCCGATTAAAAAAAATGCATTTTCTTTGGATAATGTTTCATTTCCCTTCGGATCACATTTAAATGTCCAAATGTTTCAATTCATGAAAGCTTTAAACAAAACATTTAAGCAAATATTTGTTTATTATGTCAAGAAAAATATGTAAGCATGCATTATTTGGAAGTTTTGTTAATCAATAGAATTATATGTTTTTTCACCTCTTTCATGTAAAAAATATTATAGTGGCCCAGAAAAATGACAGATGCCTACAGATTAGGAATAATCTGTGTGAAATAAGTGAAATAAATAAGCTACTGACTGACTTCATTAGTACTTAGTACATACATTTTGAATCTAACTAAATAGTTTAATTTTGGTAATTTTCCATACAAATTTGTTTATCTGTTTGTTTGAGACAGTCTTGCTGAATTGTCCAGGTTGGAGTGCAGTGATGTGATCTCAACCTCCACACCTCTGCTCCTGGGCTCAAGTGATCCTCCCGCCTCAGCCTCCTGAATAGCTGGGACTATAGGTATGCACCATCATGCTGAGCTAATTTTATTTAACTTAAAACATTTTTTTCTGTAGAGATAAGGTCTCACTATATTGCCCAGGCTGGTCTCACATGGGATCAAGTGATCCTCCCACCTCAGCCTCCCAGAGTACTGGGATTACAGGCATGAGCCACTTGCCTGGTCTGTAACAGTTATTTTTAAGGGAAATATATAAATTAGATTAATTTTTAGAAAAATTAAATATACTCTAAATATTGGGAAGAATGATATACAGTGGTCAATTTTTAATATGATTTTCTTAAAGGAAGAATGCATATTTGTGTTGACAAAACATGGTTAGAAAAAGAAAATTTTTTAAACTTCTAATAATATAAACTGCTATTGCTTTCAGCTAGAAAAAAACAATACTTTTTCCAAAAATGTATTATATTTAAATGTTTGAGCCTCCTAGAACAGGGTGGCTTAGTTTTCTGAAACATGTATTTTTTCTTAATGATATATTATAAACAATAAGTGTCACAGTGGGTTCAACTCATTTTTGAAAGTCCTAGAAGAGTACAAAATGGAGAGCTACATAAACACCAGGGAAGAAAGCAAATTATTCAGAAATAACCACCTTATTTAAAAGCTTCATCCAAATGAGGATTTTTGTGTAATGTAAATAAACTTCTTTTTGCTAAAAGTAGACAGTTACCATTGTTATTAACACTTTATCCGCAGGAGGTACAATTTTCCCAATTCTAAGTAGTAGCACAAAAATGCCCAACAATTGTTATTCCTAGAAAAAAACTGCTGTATTCAATTTGTATTTATTCTATTATTTTGCAAAATCACTGGAACATTAAAAAATATATACCATATAAAGTTTCACTCTACACGAAACTAGGTTTCAGAAAGAACTATTTTCCAGCCTGCCAGCTGCTTTCCTCCTTTAAGTTAACAGTAGTGATTTATCAAGGATATTGAGAATGTACAAATGTATTAAGTCTCCTGCTGCCTTGTCTGTAAGCATCTTATTCATTTGCAAAAAAATATGTACTCAGGTTTGTACTTGGCATCTTCCAACTGAAAAGCTACTTTAAGATACATAATTTGTTTTCCGTTATTCTAATTTCTGCTACTAGATTCTACTTCAGCCTGCAACTGACAACCAAAGAAAATGAAAACATTCACTTTTATTTGCTTTCATCAAAAACACCACCCAAAATGAATTTGTTAATGTTAAATTAGTTCTGTAATCTTCCAGTTCATTTTAAGTGACTCCTGAAAGAGTTATCCAAGATAAAGAGAAATGTTGACAGAATCTGATGGCACAAGAGGGAACTATCCAGGCAGAAATCTCATAGCCCCAGCACTGCTTGGTGGTTCAGGAGTAGGAGAGTTAGAAGTGAAAATATACACACCCATGCTCACAGGCACACACACACACATTTATGTGCACATGGACACATATACACAGAACATAACATCAAGGAGATTCCCCTCATGTTTGGAATTGCTTTAACAGACACCCTGCCACATCAAAATGTGGCTAAATCAGCTGTTTTCAAAAGAGAAGCAGAGAGGCCAGTGTCTTTCCTGGAAAAAGTTCAATGTTGGAAGCCTCTTGCAGCTACATCTGAGGTTCCCTTGCCCATTCCTGCCAAAAGTACATGCTTCTAAACCCTTTGGAGTCTATTACGCCTTCTCAAAATTAGGCTAGTAATAGTCCCAAGACTTTTGGTTTTACACAGCATCCACTAGATTGCATCTCTAAGTGCTGTGTGACCTGGGCAAGAGCCAGTAATATGGGCTATTATTAGAGGTATTAAAAGCTCAGAAAATCAGTGGACTGAGAAGTCAGTATTATATACTATACTCAATACAATCTTGATCCCTTGATCAATACCATAAAGATTGAAAGCTAAATTAATTTAAAATTAAATCTAGGGCAAAACCCCGTATCTTAATAAAAGAAGTTCCAATTTCTGAGCAATAAAACATTAAATTGCAACATCACTATTGCTTTTCTTTTACTCTGCCTTACTCTAGGAGATTTTGGTGCTGTCATTCTGATTACTACTGTTTTTTAAGCCTCTTAATTCATGTTTTAAGTTTTGTACTTTTATCTTGAGGGCAGTTAAAGGAAACAATTTTGAACAAATAAAAAGTGTTACCCGAGCAGTTCTTCAGCTTAGCCAGCCGCACAGGTGTAATGGAGCACTTGGCACAGTTCCATGTAGCCTCTGGCATTCTGAAAACATTCGTTATGAAGCGCAATCAGGACATACATCTTAATGGATGCAGATGACTGAAGTCCTCTGGCTGGAGACCATCCCTTCATATCTGTATAGCTCCAGTCACCAAAAGCTTCCTCAAGACTTCCCAAGGTACAAAGCCACAAAGTATAAATGGGATGGTGAGAGTAGGGATCTGTGCTAGAGCAGAGGCCAGAATAAAAGCTTAGTACGGTGTTGTTTCAGATAATGCCTGGTGTAAAGTGGACACTCACTAAATGTCCAACTGAGGTTAAATCAATTTGCTATGGGGAAAAGGAAAAGAGGACGAGAGCAGGGGTTAAAAATGCTGAGTACTAATATATTATGAAATGTCCTGTTATTATTTAATGAGCACTCAGCTGTGTCTCTGATACCACATAACCTTGATCCTAACACCTCTGTTGAAGTTCTGTGGCTCAACCTGTCTGTTCTTTCATAGAGGTTTATTTTTAATTACTTCGATTTTGTAATTAGGGAGTTTTTCCTACCATAGAAACTGAGACTAACATGCTAATGAGGAGGCAGTGAAAATCTGAGAATTTAAAGTGAAATAAAAATCCCTTTAGGCTAGCAACTGACTTACCAGGGTTTGACATCCTTGTAGCTTATGATAAAGGTATAACTTCTAGTTAAGATTTGTGGTCCTCACTGCTGACCTCAGACTTGATCTTTAAAGAACATGAAATATGACAAATGAACCTTGACAGAAATACATTTAATGACTAGTCTGCTGACATCCACAGGTAAGGCAGAGAAAACTGCCAGTTCTCAAAAAAACTAATTTGCATCTAGCTCTCCCCCTCAGGAACTGCCTCCAGGGCCCTGTTCACACTCACCAGAAGCAGCGCTGTTGGGTGAGCCCTGCTACCACGCCTGGGCACCCTGCACCACCTATGTGGAGCCAGCACAGTGAGCCAGAGGAGTCAGCTCCTAACTTGTTAAATTGCAGTTTGTAACCAGTGAGATAAATATTTACTTCCTTTAACCTTTACTTATGTTAGATGATTTTACTCAGGAGATGAGGAAAAAATCTGCTTTGTAGAAGTATCTGTTAAATTTCTGTTCAATGCCCAAAGTTCAACATTTTGAAAGGAAAAGAAACAAACAAACAAACAAAAACACTCTCTACATAATGAACATCTCATCTGTTATTAGTTACAGAATTAGTTCTACTTAAGTTTCTCCCTTTCCCACTCTGGGGTGTTTATGAAATGCCACTAAGTAATTAGCCTGAATGTCTGCAGAAGGGTATGAAACACAAATCTAGCATTTGAAAGGCATAAGCTCCTGTGAAATTTCAAACACAGTATTAATTACTTGTTAAGAGTAATTAATGAAAATGACTACATTTAAGTATCTTCAAAGACTTGGAAAAGACTCATTTCAAGTTTCCTTACATACACAAATCCAAAATATGAACTCGTATTTTATGTTTGATGTCTGCAGTCAACTGTAGTTTAAACTTGTTGTGTCAGAGTGACAGAGCTATGGAGTTAGTAAGTGCACAAAAGAAAAATATTTTGGAAAATGTACCTGAGTTAAAATCTCACACATTATTGCAGTTGTGAATTGTTTAGTACTCAATGATAGCCTTTCCTGATGTCAGCATTTCAAGAGCAATTTATGTGTAATTAAATTGATCTATCAGACAGTTTTCCAAATGCATTTTCTTTTTTCTCTTCCTCTAAAATCTTGTTATTTCAAAGTGTAGTCCCCAGACCAACAGCTTCTGCACTGAGTTTGTTAGAAATGTAGAATCTCAGGCTCCATACCAGACCTGCTCAAACAGAAACTACACTTTAATGAACACTCTGAATGATTCCTCTGCACACTACAGCTTGAGAAGCACTGTTCTAAAACACAACTACACATGTTTCTTGTAAAGGAGAGATGGGTTTTAAAAATTTTCATAACTAATAATTAAAGTCAAATTTTTTTAATTCAAAAACATTTCATATTTAAATCAAATAATGAATGTAAAGGACTTTTAACATGACTCCTAAATGTTTCTAGAAATCCCCCCCATCTTGTTGGAGGTTTGTTTTAACAGTCCCAATATGCAATAAACAAGTTAAAAGTTACAAACAAAAGGATAATTCTTGATGCCAAATATAATAGCAACAACTAGTTTTGTCTGATACAATGTTTCAAATAGGCCACGTTTATTATTCTGCCCTCATTTATCAAATATTATGCATCTTGTATGCAGTATTTTCAGAATTTGTGATAACAGAATTATGCTGCAGATCCTCTGACAAAATTATAAAAAGCTTTGTTCAGAACAAGAGTAAACTCTACTGGATTGTGATTGTCTTTTGAAAATCCAAAACAAAATTGAGAATCTCTGTTTTTACAGAGAAAGAGCAACTGCTCCGTTTACTTGGAGATATAATCTACCTTCATTTTTTGAACTAAACTAAGACTCCTAATGAATAATATGCTTGTATCCTGAGGAACACATTATCTAAATGATAATGTAACAATTTACTGTCAAATCATGAAATCAGATTTATTTAATCCAGTCACATATTTTCTACCTAAATTTAAATATTTTAATGCATCATCTTCAATCTTCTAACAATAAATTAGTTTCAGGAAAAAAAGTTAAAGGGAAATAGTGGTCTGAAGATAAGAAAACTATGTTGATTTAATTCTTGTTCCCATTTTTCAAAAAATTTCCCAAATATTTAACAATGAAGAATTAATTTTTTTGTAATTTTTTAAAAAGCTTCATTTTTTTTAAAAACAATCCAAAATTTCTTTACCCCTTGGTAAAAGTATAAAATAATTGCATATTAAAAATAGAATGAGCATTGCTAATATGAGGTCTTGTCTCCATTCTGTCCATAAAAGCATTTGATCCTAGAGATGCTTAAATGAGAGTCAATCAGAGGAAAACTACCTTATGCAATCAAAATTGTTAAGCAGTTATACCTAAAGTTTAAAGAGCAGTGATATGAAATGCATAATATTCTGTACTTCTAATTTTGACCTTGTAAATTACATGTTCTTGTTGACAGGACAGAAAATTTAACAGGAAAAAAGGTGTAACCACAAGAAAGTATACAGTATATGTAAAAAGAGAAGATGTTCTTCAAAAAAGAAAGCATAGTTTTGATTATAGTTCCTTCTACTCAAAAACCTTCCATAGCTTACTGTTTCTGATTGAGTAAATTCTAAGCTTTGAAGCATGGCTCCAAAGTTTTCCATGACCTTGTCCCAAATCTTACCAGTTACCTCCTCCTATTTGCCATCCTCTCTTTATTTGAACCAAACCAAACCATTTGCTATTTCCCTAGCGCAACCTAAGGTTTTCCATTAAACACGTCTGCTCACATTGTTTACGTGGATTGTGATAGTCTCTCTTCAGCACCTCACCCTGCCCCACTCCCCATTATGACCCCAAAATACTGCTACTCTGTCAGTTAGAATGCTTATAGCTTCTTGTAATAGAATACTCAACTAACTGTGCCGTAAACATAGAAACATTTATTACCTCTCATAGCAAGAAGTCTGAGCTAGAAGGAGCCACGTGATTTCCATCATTCTATTTTGCTATCTTTGGCATGTTGACCATTGCCTTCAGGCTTCTTTCCTTATAGTCACAAGGTAGCTGCCACTGCTTCAGGCCTCACATCCTCACATATCTATTTCAAAAGGAAGGGAGAGGTCGAGCGTGGTGGTTCATGCCTGCAATCCCAGCACTTTGGGAGGCTGAGGCAGGTGGATCACCTGAGGTCAGAAGTTTGAGACCAGTCTGGCCAACATGGTGAAACCCTGTGTCTACTAAAAATACAAAATTAGCCAGGCGTGGTGGCACATGCCTGTAATCCCAGCTACTTGGGAGGATGAGGCAGGAGAATATCTTGAACATAGGAGGTGGAGCTTGCAGTGAGCCAAGACTGTGCCATTGCACTCCAGCCTAGGTGACAAGAGTGAAACTCTGTCTCGAAAAATAAAAGGAAGGGAAGAGAAGTTCTTCTGATACTTCTTTTTTATAAAAGAAGGAAAATGTTTTCCAGCATGCCCTCAGTAGACCTTTGTTAAGGTGCCAACTGAAAGAAACCATCCATGCCCATTCTCTAGCTTCATAGGAGGCAGGAAACACAAGCATTTAGGCCTATAAAATGAATAGCCTCTATACTATCCAGAAGGAAGATGGGGGTGTGGGGAATAGCTGTTATGTAGGCAATCAGCAGTTTCCTCTAGTACTCTAGTCCTCCAAAGCCCAAATCCAATAACATTTACTCCATGGAGTCTTCTCCGAGTCATCCAAATAAAAATAATCTTTCCTTTGGGTTTTCCCAACCCTGTCTACCTTTCTATTCACATTTTGCTTCGTATTATAGTTATCTGTGTATTTGCCCGATTTCTATTATAAGAAGGTACCAACTCCATCTTACTCATCTTTTGTTCCCCATATGCCCTGGCATAGTCCTTGACCCTTAGAAAGTCTTGGATAAATATTTTCTGAAACCTCACTAATGTGAACCACATTGAGATGATTCATTTTAGCTTCAGAAGGAAAAACAAAAACCCACATAGTCCAAAAGGAAATGCAAGGCTTTCACCATAGTTACATTTAATAGCTCTTTTGTTTTTCAGTAAGCAAACTACACAGTTAAGAGTCAGAAAAAAAAAAAAAAAACAGCCAGGTTTGGTGGTTCACACCTGTAATCCCAGCACTTTGGGAGGCCGAGGTGGGCGGATCACCTGAGGTTGGGAGTTGGAGACCAGCCTGACCAACATGGGGAAACCCTCCCTGTCTCTACTAAAAATACAAAAATTAGCCAGGCGTGGTGGTGCATGCTTGTAATCCCAACTCCTCGGGAGGCTGAGGCAGGAGAATCGCTTGAACCTGGGAGGCGGAGGTTGTGGTGAGCCGAGATCACACCATTGCACTCCAGCCTGGACAACTAGAGCAAAACTCTGCCTAAAAAAAAAAAAAAGTCAGAAAAAAATTAAAAATATAGGAAAATGGAAGTTATCCCCTCTCCTGACACACACACACACACACACAGACATAAAAGGCATCCTGGAAAGACTGGTCCACCTGTTACTGGAGGACAAAGTGGAGCCTCCCGAGGGCTCATCCTCACAGGATTCTAGACTTAAGCCCATTTAGACCAAAAGATTAAGGCTGCCTACTAGGCACAGAGGAACAATAAGGCTCGAAATCTCCTGAGAAGTCAGTGGAACAAAGTTGCCATATCACTTCTTGATTCAAACCTCCTCTCTTAAAAATGAAAGAAAAATACACGTACCTCGACTCTAAGTTTTCTGCCACTCATAGTTGAACCTAATTCAAATTCATGCTCTCAGTCTCCCATGGAGACTATTTCCAGAATCTCCAGAAGCCATTGTCAGTAAGAAAGTCCACTTGAGTCAAGCCTCAATCTGGCTTGGAGCGCCACTCAACTCGAGGATTGGCCAAAACTAGTCCCATCCAGTCAAGTACCATTGACTCTCTGAACTCAGTTCTGTGAGCAAAATGCTGGCTGCAAACTGAGTTTCTCAAGCAAAACAAGGACAGTAACAAATTGTCAAATATCCTAAACATCAACATTGCTAGTTATGTTTAGTTAAATGCCACTTTTTTCCTAACACAGAGTCATAGAATTGAGTCAGGTTTTCTCAATGCCAAAGCAATTACCTCCAGTCAAGGGGTAGATGACACACACAGAAAAATCCGACTCAATGGTTCTTTGCTTTTTATTTGCATTGTTACATCACTTACCAAAGATCCTTAGACTAACACTGTGGCAATGTGCACATGCAAAACAGTCAAGTGTAGGGGAAGAAAAGTGAAGTCAATCTAAAAATTGTTTCTATCTTATTCTAAAGGTCAAGTTAGTTGAAAAAAGTTGTTTCTTTGGACTGAATGGTAATTTTGGTTTTATGATGAATAAAGCCAGTTAAAATAAGAAGCAGCTGATTTGTATGTGAAGATGCAGGTTATCTGAAAAATACCTTGATTGCAGTGTACATCAGGTCAGTTTACATAAGCAGCAGAGGAACCCTTAAAGCTGGGCCTTGGTGGGGACACAGGAGTTGGCACTCTGGCAGACACAGAAAGGCAGGAATGCTTGTTCTCAGCTTTTCTACCCAGAGGACAACTGCCCAGCTAAGATTAAGCTGAAAAGACAAAGTTTTCTAAACTCTAAAAGGAGAACTTCTTAACCATCTGATTCATATGATAAATGCAGACCTCAGATCTGATAATTAAGGTCAATACATTCAAAACAAGGCTTGAAATGTCTTACTTACCTACATTGGTCTTACACGAATACTCAAAACCAAGTTTCACTTTTAGGAAACCATTTTCCCAAAAATGGATGCAGCCAATAGCATAAAACTGATCATTTAATGTCATAAAGGAAATTTATGAGCTCATCTAGAAAGTCAAACAGTATTACTATTCTTTTAAGGGAAGTGCTTGAGCTATTATATATTTTTTTAATTTTTAGATTTGCAAATGGCATTCTTATGGTCCTCTTTTCCATACACAATATCTTAACTAGGGTCTTATTTTATTACCATTCTTCACATATGTTAAATGCCATCAAAATATAGAGATTGTTTATAGTATAACATCAAAAAATATTTTTAAAAAACTTTGAAATTCAATTATTTATTTGGGTCACTTAGCCCATAATCCCATACACCATACATGCAGAAGAGAAACCTGTTATCTATATACTACGCCTCCCTTTTCTCCTCTCACCCCACATCTGGGCCAACTAATAAATCCACAGTTATTCCCATTTCCTACTTCTTACTCCTTCTCAACCTCCTCCTACTTTAGCATGAATGGCAATTAGAGGAGAAGTGGAGGGAATTCAAACCAAGCAAACCTAGGAACCCTTATCCTGGTCTAACCCTTTACCCACAGCAAAATCAGAGCCACTCTCCTCTCTTTACTTAAGCCCTTCTATACTAGCTTGGATGTTTTCCCTTCTCTCTCTAGAAAGTCCCATTATATGGGTAATAAACCCTTTCATACCCTCTTGGGGGTGTGTGTGTGTGTGTGTGTGTGTATGTGTACGTGTGTGTGTGTATTATTCTCAATCTTAATATTTAAACCACTTTGGTGCGGGGAATGGAGTGATGATAATCCTGCCATCCACAGGGCAGCCAAAAAACAACTGGCAGACTGAACTGCATTGTCTAGTTGATGACCACCTCGACCTAAGAGTCTTTATTTTCTTGATCTTGGCTTGCTCACTGTGTGTGATGACAATTATGCATGTCTCTCCTTTACCACTGAAACTACTGCCTTAACTAAATTTGCCATGGTCACAGTGCCCATTGACCTAAAATACCCCACAGTGTGCATGAATTCTTTGACCTCACAAGTAATAAATCAAATTAAAATTAAGTTTTTGGCACCTAAAATTGGCTTAACAAAATGGGACCCCATGGACCTTCCCTCAAAGCTAAATTAGTTAACACAGTTCAATATAGATTAAACCAAGACCACGGACCTTCCCTCACAGCTAAAATAGTTAATACAGCCTGATACAGATTAAACCAAGACCTACAGGAATTAAAAATCTTCCATATAAGACTTCCAAAAGAAAGGCACCATCATTCCTGCTATTTTCCCTTTTAATTGCCCAGTTTAGCCAATGCTCACTGCATTATCACAACCTTAATGGTATGGTACCCCAATGAAGGCTTTCAGACCTGAATTTATTGAAATTACTGATTCTATCCAATCAGTAACTGGAAAATGCTTTTCTAATATACATGTGGCAAATATGTTCTATTAAGTTTGTATTTCAACAGCCTCTCAGTTCCAATTTGCCTTCACCTTCAAACGGACACAGTACAACTTTACCTGACTGTCCATGAGGTGTCTCAGCAACCCTGCCCTCCCACACAAACTCTACTGCCATGATCTTCATCACACCCACCTTCCTCCGGAACACAGATATATTACATTGACAGCATCCTCCTTTTTTAAGATTCATTTGACATACTCATTCAGAAAATACAAATACAAAAAGAAATGGGCATTGCCCAACAAAAAGGACAAGGCCCTGCCATATCAGTTAAATTACTAGGAATTATTTTGTCAGTCAAGGACTGCTCCATCTCTGACACTGTCAGAAAACAATTAGTAGCCTTCCCTTAGCACCCAAAATGTTAAGATAAGCAAATAATCTTTTAGGACTTTTTAGGTTTCTGAAGGCAACATATTCCTCACTTAGAAATTTTACTTAAGTTCACTTAGAAATTTTACTTAAGTTCACTTGTGCTGCTACTAGCAAATTGGCCCATGATATAGTTTGGCTGTGTCCTCACCCAAATCTCATCTTGAATTGTGGTTCCCATAATTCCCACATGTCATAGGAGGGAACTGGTGGGAGGTAACTGAATCATGGCGGTGGTTCCCCCCATGTAGCTCTTCTCATGATACTGAGTTCTCATGAGATCTGATGGTTTTATAAGGGGCTTTTCCCTCTTTTGCTTGGCACTTCTCCTTGCTGCTGCCATGTGAAGAAGGATGTTTTTGCTTCCCCTTCTGCCATGATTATAAGTTTCCTGAGGCCTTCCCAGCCATGTTGAACTGTGAGTCAATTAAACTTTTCCTTTG
>CAUYLG010047053.1:0-67285 GCA_963573385.1 Cacajao melanocephalus | reverse complement strand
TTTTTATTTGTTTCCCTTGGCCCAGGTGAATTTTTGGCGCTTGTGTTAAAAGATTTTTATCTTTTTTTTGCTTTTTATTGTCTCCCCTTTTTTTTTCGGTTAACCTGTTCCCCCCCCCCCCCCCCCGCCGCCTTATCTTCTTTGTGGAACCTGCAGATCCGCAGCGGTCCTCCTCCTGTCTCCGGCTTTCTTGACGGACAGATGCAGGGCAGACTAGGGAACAAGCGCCATAGGGTCTTAACGCCCGTGGGATTTGTGCAAGTTTTTGCTTCCACAGGCTGTGAACACAAACCTACCCCAAGCCCCGCAAAGCAACCCTCCAAGCTAGGCTCTCACCTGCAGAGCACATCTTTCGTGAAGGACCTGATCGCTGAGTTACGCGTAGACACGGAGGCTCCACGCTGATCCGAGACTGGAGTAAGGAACAATGAGGAAGAACTGCACATGCGCAGACGAGGCTGCCACGGACCGGTCCCCGGGGCGCTCCCGGGACGATCCATCAAATTCCAGACTCCGTTTCCCACAAGTCTCCGCGCCCCCTTCCTTGGGGAAGATCTGAAGAGTTTCTGGTTTATTTGGGAGATTTGTGGTCCAAAGTCATCTCTACTTTTGTTTGGAGCCCTAATTCCTCATAACCCACCAGGTAGGGGATTTGAACGTGCTCCACCTACAATCAGTGTCACTTCAGACGCAAAGCTACAGTGAGAAGAAGGAATGGTGTTTGCCAACTGCACATCTGAAAACAAAATTAATGAAAGCTAAGCAACATAGAATATTTATAGAAAATAAAGCCAAGCAATAAGTAAAAGATTGATAACCACGACCAGCAAGTTTTCTCCCCAGAATGCAAATATCGCCTCCACTGAAACTGGACTTCAAAAGTAAAAACCTCACATAATGGCAAATACACATAAATCAAAGGAAAATTTAATCTAAGAAGTACACTCATAATCTCCCTTCCAGGGATGACCGTGGTCAATGTTAGGTGATATTTTTATTGAAATGGGACTTCAAAATCTCAATGAGTTATTTGGGTCTTTTCATTGAACATGTTGTTAATAATTTTCTTACCCTTTTAAACTTTTTATTTTGAAATATTTTAAACATACAGAAAACTTTCAGGGATGATTCATTCTGAATGATCATCTGTAAACCATTTACTCAGATTCACCAACAGCAAATATCTGCCTCCTTGCCTTTTGCCTCTTCATCCTCATCACCATTTGAGAGGGATTTGTGCAAGTTACAAATATGAACTGTCACCCCTAAAACTTTAGCATATGTCTCCTAGAACAAGGACATGTTTTAAACACAACCACTACACAATGATCAAATCCAAGAACGTAAACAGATATAATAGTATTATCTAAAATCTGGACCATATTCAAATTTTACCCATTGTTCTAATATCCTTTATAATTTTTTTTTTCTGATTCAGGATTCAATTGAGGATCATTTTTACATAGAGTTGGCATATTATTTAGACCCCTTTAATCTAGCTCCTTGGCCTTTCTCTGTCAAGACATTGTTAATTTTGAAGAGGACGCATCAGTTGTTTTGAAGAATGTTCCTTTATTCGGGTTTGTCTGATTGTTTCCTCACAATTTGATTCAGGTTATACATTTCTTGACAGGAATCCTACATAAAGAATGTTATGTTCTTCTTGCTATATCATGCTAGGTCAGTGTGATAATGTCAGTTTATCCCACTTTTGATAAAACAAATTTTTGGGACAACTCTATTAATCTACCCTTTTGGTAACAATTTATTGATCACAAATCTAGCACAGATAGCAGAAAGATATAAAGTACCATAGATTTTGTACTGATTCAAGTTGGATGATAACTTTTATACTAAAATAAACACATACTGAAGAGATAAAAAGTTATCAAAATTTATACACGTATAGAAACGCAAAGTGAATAAACTTTTAAATAAAGGATTATTACATTTCAAATTATTTAAAGGGAAGCATACTTTCAAACACCCTAGGAACAAGCCACTTAACATTATGTAAACTTGGAAGAACTCTGAAACAGTATTTTTCCACCAGCAAACCAAAACATGCACCAATTGGCAGTAGACAGATGCATGTCTTCTTACTAAGAAATGGATAGTTTACAAATGCGTATTTACTGCATAATTTCACTTCATGTGAATAACTGCTAAAGCATGACAACGTACAAAGTAATGGCAAATAATTAAAAGCTTAATGAATAAGATAAATAAATTGAAACTAAGAAGTGCAAAACTAAAACGGTAATAGAAAAATAAAGAATTTAATAAAACACTGTTAGAAGAATAACAAAATACTCTTCTGAATACCTGCTATGAAAATCTATACAGATGAAGAATAGGCATTTTCCAACACTATAATTGGTACACTGTAGTCATATTCCATAATAGATGCCGAAAACTATCATCTGTAAAAAATTTGTTTGGGTTTTACTTGGGAAATGTGTTTCGTACAAAAGGGCGGCTGCAAAATACAGAGACTTTGGCAACTGTTAGTATAAACTGCAGCGTTTTGCAAGCCCCCTGCCATTTCACAGACCTTGGTCAAAGTGAAACACTCTACAGGAGTTCAGGTCATGAGAAACATTCTTATCATACCTTGCCAGGCAAAGGCCCAACTGAAGAGACACCCCTATCATATCCTGCTGGGCAAAGGTCCGAGGAACATCTTATCACATCCTACTGGAAAAAGGGCCAAACCGCTTGACTATAGGTACATCTTATCAATATCCTGCCAGGCAGCAAGCCAAATGGCCCAGACCCCTCCTGCCCATACCTATAAGTACCCCAGCTTATAAGCGGTGGTGGGCTCTGGCTTCAAGCTGATCCCCCATCCCTGCAGGTTTTTGCAATATACCTGTGTTGCTGTTGAGCACCCCCTCTCTGTGTGTCTTTTTTTAATCCTCATCTTCCCTTCAAAACCTAACAACAATTACTTGGTTTTTGCTTAAAGTTAAAGAATGAGTGGGATCCAAGGAATCAAGTGGTAGACCAGGAGCATGTCCAAGTTATTTTCAGGAAACAGAGCAACAAAGCACAAAGGCAAAATTTCCAGCAGAAATTCTTCTAATAACTTAGCTTGTCTCAGGGATTACCATCTCCCCCTTTCATAGAAAAGTGTGACTTATTACTGTAGACCAATTACTCCACTACAGAAAACGTCTTAGAATGTAGTTTTGAATCACAGTTTTGAATCTGTTTACCTGAAAGCTCAGAGGTAAAATCAGGCAAATACCCACAAAAACAAACACAAAAAACTCAACAACAAAACACCTCAAATGAGGACAAAGGTTTTTTTCAAAAAGTGCCTGGACTAGAAAACCTAGATTGTAAAACCGTGAATACAATTCTGTATCCAAGCCCCAGTTTGTGTTAATAAGTAGGATAACTAGATAGTTTTAACTCTATGGCTAACCCCATTTCTTTGTTTATGTAGACAGACCGAGCTAGCACTGATGTATTAACAACTGCTTTGTCCTTTAAGATCTATCTGCCACACAAGACTTAAACCACTAAGCCAAGTTTCTCTGCTAAGGCTAAGAATACTGCATCTATGCAGGGATGAGAAGCTTATCACTTACTCACAGTCACACACACCAAGCTCTTGGGAGTCAACTTCCAACTCTGCATTGATTTTATGCCCCTCTATCTTTTATTTGCATTCTCTCTCAATTTTCCTATCACACAAAACACAATTGGGCTGGGCGCAGTGGCTCACACCTGTAATCCCAGCACTTTGGGAGGTGAAGGTGGGCGGATCACCTGAGGTCAGGAGTTCAAAACCAGCCTGGCCAACATGGCGAAATCTCGTCTCTACTAAAAATACAAAAATTAACCAGGTGTGGTGGTGTATGCCTGTAGTCCCAGCTACTCGGGAGGCTGAGGCAGGAGAATTGCTTGAATCCGGGAGGTGGAGGTTGCAGTGAGTCAAGATTGTGCCATTGCACTCCAGCCTGGGAGCCTGGGTGGCAGAGTGAGACTCAACCTCAAAACAAAAATAAAAGCAAAAACAAACAACAACAACAAAAAACCACAGTAGAAATCTCAACACATTCCCACCTGATTCTGGTTATCCAGTAGTATCATTTGTGTACAATTAAGCAAGAGACAAAAACCACAGAGCAAGTGAACAGGGTGAGAATTACAGGGTAGGGGACAGATATGAAAACACAGATGTGCAGATTTCAGCAGAAACCTCAGGGATCCACAATCCTGCGTTGGGGCAGAAGGCTCTTGGCAAGCGTTAAGTCCCTTGACCCATCACTCCTATCCTTGGACCCCAAAGCAGGGCCACAGCTTTTACTTTCGAACCTACGGTCCTCAAAATGACTGTGTGAAGAGTCCATAAACACAATCTGGTTGAAAACAGATGACACCACACACCTACATGAACTGTCTGATCGTTAAATTCATGTTACAAAACACTAACTTTAGGATTTATTTTTGAAACTTTTTTCAACAGAGAAAATAACACACTCCTCGGGGAAAGGTCACAAATTGAGAAGACAGGCCCTGTGTAAAAATTATTAAGACAGCACTGGAGCTGACAGACCTGCCTAGGAGAGAAACACGGGCACTGTCACACCACCACAGGGGACAGCTGCTGTTTGAGGTCAGCAGGCCAATGCACACGCCAGGCAAGTTTGCTTATTGAGCCAAGCCATAAAAATCCTCCAGATCGTCATGGAACAAGTCCCACTCATTTTCAAAGTCTGTCAGTTCATCGTCCTCATCTGCACCAAAAGCACAAACAACATCTCACCCTGCTCAGAGGTGACAACCTCTTCTTCATTGTTGTCAAAGGGGTCATTGTTCTCTCTTTCTTCCAGAAGTGGTTACTTCACCAGGCCCAGTATCTGCTTGCCTGTCTCTGTGTATCCTTTCTACAGCCATCAGGGTAGTAAAAACACTTTCCTCTAGATGGGCAGCTCCCCGATCCTTCATCAAAATCCCTGCACACCTGGCTGCTCACTGTCTCCTTGTCTTTCTGGATGTGTTTCTGCTTCTCTTCTTTCTCCCATCCGGTACTCACTGGGAATGACAAAGCTAATGTGATCCAGCATTCTGGGGAGGACACTATAATCTTGCTCTCAAATAGCTTAGTGCCCTTCCACTTGTAAATACACTTGAGATAGTAGGCGTGGCTGCAGCTAGAGAGGATCCCAAAACCACGCTCGCTGGGCCTGCCTTTCTCACAGACCACCTCGATGAAGACCCCACGCATGGTATCCTTGCTGCACTGCACAGCAAGTGAGAGCTCTGTTTCCTTCTCATGGGCCTCAGGGCAAGATTTTTATGTGCCGCGGTCTCTGGGCAGCATCCATTGGAAGTCGGATCTGCAGTTCACATGGTCACATGACTCTCTGTGGCGATAAACGCAGCTCTACCCATTTCCACCTCTCCCACTGCAGCCTAGGGGCAAAGTGGCTTCTTTATCACAGCTGTTTGTTCTTTTTCTGATTTTCCCTTGGTCACTGCAGAAAGGGGCAGTGCAGCTGCAGTAGAGTTGGCCAAGAACAAACTTAACAGCATCCACCCGGTCCTCTGAACCTGCTCCTACAGTTGCAAAGTTTGAATTTGACTCAGCTTCGCCTGTATTCATTTCAACAAAGGGCCCAACTATGGAACAGACTTGAGGAAGCAGCAAGGGATGGTTTTGTAGTTAGATCTGTAGCAATTGCTCCTTCCCGTTTCAGTGGCTTGCTGTGCTCACATCGACAGCGATCTCCATAAACACAGCACCCTCGTTGAAAATACCTGTCCAGAGAGCGAATGCAAGTAGCAACAGCTGTCTCCTTCCTTCCAAATCGCATGCACAAAATACTTGCAGGTGACCTGACTGGTTCAGCCATTGCTGCAGCTGCTGCCACTCCTTTTTCCCACCCCCAGGGATGGGGATGGGGTGGTGACTGTGGGATAGGGGTGGGATAGCTGATGCCACAATATGCTCCGATATTGTGGCTGTTGTTCTGGGGGCTGCAGCCTCCACTGTTACTGTTTATCCAACACACTCATTTTTGGTAAAAATTAACTTTGATCCCACGGTTAAGAGGATGTGTAGGCCAATATACTTTTATATCAATTGTTTTTTTCTGCTGATGATTATATGATAATACTAACTTTAAAATGGTAAGCTCCAGTTAAGCATAGTGGCTCAGGCTTATAATCCCAGTGCTTTGGGAATCCAAGGCAGGAGGATCATGCAAGCCTAGGAGTTTGAGACCATCCTGGGCAACATAGAATGACCCCATCTCAAAAAACAAAAAAATTAGCTGGGCATGGTGGTGCTCACCTGTAGTCCCAGCTACTCAGGAAGCTGAGGTAGGAGAATCACTTGAGTCTGAGTGGTCCAGGCTGTAGTAAGCTGTGATCATGCCACTGTACTCCAGCGTGGACAAGACAGTGAGACCCTATCTCAAAAAAAAAAAAAGAATAAAATATGATAAAGGTGGAATTTCTGGGGAAGAGGAGAAAATCATGTTAGGAAACTAGAGGTGGTGGCGGGGGAGAGCAAGATTATCTGTCTAGCACATACACCCTATAACACATAAATTTCATGTAGACTTTGGCTTAACATTTTTAACAGTAAACCAGAAGGAATCTAGAGGAAAACATAAAAGAATTTTCTTATCTAATCTCTAGGTAAGCATAGCAAGCCATCAAAGGCAGTGGCCACAAAAGAAATGACTGCCAAATTTTACTCTAGACAAATTTAAAATCTTACTTTTAGAAAAAAAAGTAAAAACACACTTAGAAAATACATTTGGTAAATATATGAAAGAAACGGTTTGTTGGCTTCATTTAATTATCTCTTACACATTTATAAGAAGATTACACTACCATAAAAATGATCTATGAATATGAAGGGCAAGTAATAAAAAGGAAATGCAAATGAAGAATAAATATGTGAAAACAGTCCATAAACTACAAATTAAAAATGCAAATGTTTATTATTTATTTATTTTTTCGAGACGAAATCTCGCTCTGTTGCCCAGGCTTGAGTGCAGTGGCAAGATCTAAGCTCATTGCAACCTCCGCCTCCTGAGTTCATGTGATTCTCCTGCCTTAGCCTCCCAAGTAGCTGAGATTACAGGCGCGTGCCACCATGCCTGGCTAATTTTTGTACTTTTAGTAGAAACGGGGTTTCACCATTTTGGCCAGGCTGGTCTTGAACTCCTGACCTCAGGTGATCTGTCCGCCCCAGCCTCACAAAGTGTTGGGATTAGATGCCTGAGCCACCACACCTGGCCAAAAATGCAAATGTTTAAATACATTTTTTGGCTTTTATAGTTGGCAAAGATTATAAAGAAAAATGATATCCAGGATGGGTATCAGTTTGGGGAAATGTTAATTTTCACAATATTTTGGAATATAATTTCTAAAATTATATTTGTTGGAAACCATGCCACACCAAGATTTAAAAGGAGTATGCGCTTTAATACAGCAATTCTACTTCTATTAATGTGACCTAAGGAAATAATTACCCAAAGATGATATGTGTGTAGGTACATTTCTCACAGTTCATGTTAATAGCAATACATTGTAAAAAAATCTAAATGTGAAAAAAAGATAAAATAATTTGTAGGAATCTATAAGGAGAGATGTTAGATACCCATTAAAGATTATAATGCAAATGACTTCCTGCTGGCAAGGATAAAAAAGAAAAACTATATAATGCAGGGATATTCTAAGTGACATGGATGGAGATTACAATTTTTTAAATAAAATATACTTTACACACAAAAATAAGGCATTGATTTTTTTTTTTGGTAAAAATAATGCATATTTCCTAAGGGTTTAAAAAATAAGGGGGGAATAAAATGAACCAAAAGAAAAATTAAAAATCTGCTTCACCCACACACATAACAATAGTGCAGTCTATGCAGGATTTTGTTTACAAAGACCTAGGAAGATTCAAAACCTGCATCATTCAACACTAATATCCCCCTAGGAACAGAGAATAGAGAGGGGGCATTCTCCGGGCATACATTTACATCCACTGTGGAATGTATCTACGCTAATGCCGCCTTTTTAATTTTCTCAGCTTTTGCTCTGATGTCGTATTGAGTGTTCTCCACTAAACTAACTGCACAGTGCATTGTGGTGTTTGTTTAAGCGTCTTTGTAGTATAACG
The DNA here is from genome assembly GCA_963573385.1 of Cacajao melanocephalus. Taxonomy (NCBI): domain Eukaryota; kingdom Metazoa; phylum Chordata; class Mammalia; order Primates; family Pitheciidae; genus Cacajao; species Cacajao melanocephalus. Next base: position 59,136 of record CAUYLG010047053.1, on the reverse strand, counting down.
TCTAATTTCCACTTCAAAGTAATTGATCTTCATGAATTTTTTTAAAATCTTCTAAAAGCTCTACTATTTAATGAATATTTGGATGAGACTGGTGTAGTCATTAAAATACTTAACATTTTAATAAAAGTAAATGTTAAAATAACTATCTATGATACAAAATCATTTAGGATATCCAAAAGCATTAGTAACAATGTGTCCATCACAGGAGACTAGCAATCATGGATTTGATTGTTAAATGGGTCTGTTTTAGTTTATATGGTAAAGTGATACAGCCAAGTCTCACTGACATAAACAAAGTTCACAATTAGTGTTCTTTACTGCTAAGTTATGTGACTCCTTACAAATTTTGGAAACTTTGGGAGATCTGTATGATATTGAAATTTGTACCTAATGTTGATGTAGGGCAGGCAAGCCCTCAGGTTAAGGCTCAGCCCTGGACGGTTTTTGGTGAGCTGGTGGTGTTGGACAGCAACTTTTACTGAGGCAGGGGTGCGCCACAGCAGCAGAAATACTACCTGTGGAGCAGGGCTCCTCTATAGGCGGCGTGCCCAGACTAGTAGCTCAGGGGCACTTCTACAGTCATGTTTATAACCACCTTTTTTTTTTTTTGAGATGGAATCTTGCCCTGTCGCCCAGACTGGAGTTCAATGGCGCAATCTCAGCTCACTGCAACCTCTGCCTCCCGGGTTCAAGCGATTCTCCTGCCTCAGCCGTCCTCAGCCTCCCGAGTAGCTGAGATTACCCATTATGCCAGCTAATTGTGTGTGTGTGTTTTTGTAGAGACAGGGTTTTACCATGTTGTCCAGGCTGGTCTTGAACTCCTGACCTCACATGATCAAGCCTCCCAAAGTGGTGGGAGCCTCAGACTCCCAAAGTGGTGTTTGAGAGCCTTCAGCCTCCCAAAGTGGCGGGATTATGGGCATGAGCCACTGCACCTGGCCAATACTTTTTTTTTGAAGAGCATATTATCAAAATAGAGGCTCCTAGCTGCTAAGGATACATTCATCAATGAACGAGATAGACACATTCTGCTCCCTCATGAAGTGTACATTCTAGTGAGGAAGACAAACCGATTACAAATGTATAGGGTGGCTCTAAAGTTGGGAAACATGAGTAAAAATTTTACTTTATGTGACCATGTTTTATAATCAATTAATACCTGCACTTGACAGGGTAGGGGAAGATCACCCAAAGTGAGTCTATTGGGATTGTGTGTTGCCCCGTTATGCCAAAATGAAGAGGGACTGGTTCGATGCTTGATTTTCAGAGATGGATTGGGTGATATGGCCACTTGGAATTGGCTGTGCATTCTCCAGATTTTAGACACATCAATTACTTCTTCTGAGGGATGCAAATACACTGGTGAATCTTGTGAAAATAAGAGTCAAAGCACATTGAACCACACATTGCTAACTAGGGAGAAGACTTTGAACATATAACATAAGCCATTGAATATAATGTCTTGTAACATCAGTAAACATCAGTAAACAATTATATATATATGTATATACTCACCTCTGTCCAGGATTTATGGTCACCATGTAGATTAATGAGGAGTCAATAGCAAGAATAATTAGATCATGCTGGTTCAAGTCCACATCTACAGGAGTTTAAAGTCTTAACACCTCTGCAAGATGCTTGAAGTCTTTTTGCTCAAATTCTCCTGTTGCATGTTGGGGCTAAAGAAATCTAGAACAAAGAATTATTGTTAAGGCTAAGTGTAAAGTATGTGAAGTATAAAGAGTGAAGTGCTCAACAGAGGTCTTCAATAGATACAATGACTGCATAGTGTATTGCTCTAACCAGGGCACCTTTGGGGACAAATGGGGGTGCAAATAATTTCACCAATTGGCATAAGCTTCTATCACCTTGGTTTAAATTAGGAACTCTGATAACTCCATCAATGAATGGTAGTTTAGTGAGAGAGATACAGAAAAGAGAAAAGGGGGTGAAGGGACAGAAAGGAACAGAAACAGACATAGATAGATTATCAAAGCTGACAGGAGCTTTCAGTATCATCCAGTACTTATTCTTACCCTGTGATTTACACGCCCTAAGGAGGCTGTGGCTCTATCTCTATTCCAATGAGTGAAGGAAACCACAGGATTTACTTGGTGTATCTCCTTGGAGGATAAATTGTATTTAATGTCACATAATAGAAGCCATTACTATTCTATGAAAAATATAAATATGGAGTAAATCACAAAATCATTCATTTTAAAAATCAAAACTAATCTTTTCAACAAATGGTGCTGGAGCAATTGGACATCCATAGACATAAAAAACCAAACCTTGACTTAAACCTCAAACTTTATACAAAAATGAAATCCCATACACTGACAGGATTTCAAGATGCCGAAATAACATGATTCATGCTGGCACAGTCGATGGGTGACAGGAAACTCAAAATCATGCCTGTTTTTTAGCATATTAAATGCTAGACACTAGAGCTAAAGGCTTTTAATACAAAGAGATAAAAGGTACATAGACGTAAATGTAAAAACTATAAAACTTTCAGGAAAAAATAAAAATCTTTAGACTGGAAACAAAAACATGATCCATAAAAAAGATGTTTATAAATTAGAACTCATCAAAATTAAAAACTTTTGCTCTGTGAAAGACAAGTGAAAAGAATGAAATGGCATGCGACAAAGTGGGAGGACATATTTGCAAACCACACACTTGACGAAGGGTTGGTATCTAACATATATGAAGTCCTCTCCAAACTCAAAAAAAAAAAAAAAAAAAAAATCCAATTAGAAAGTGGGAAAAAGACATGAAAGGACATTTTGCTGACAAAAATACACAGATGGAAAATAAGCACATGAAAAATGTTCAACATCATTAGCCAGTAAGGAAATGCAAATTAAAACCACAGTGTGATATCACTACATGCCTATCAAAATGGCTAAAATAAAAAATAGTAACACCACTAAGTGCTGGCAAGGATGCCATTTGAGACTGGATCACTCACACATTGCTGGTGGGAATGTAAAATGGTACAACCACTGTGGAAAATAGTTTGGTAGTTTCTTATGTGCAATTACTCTACAACCTGGCAATTTTACTATTGGGCATTTATCCCAGAAAATAAAAACATATGTTAGCACAAGAACCTATACACTAATTTTCATAGTAGCTTTATTTGTAATAGCCCCAAACAGGAAGCAGCTCAGATGTCTTTTAAGGGTAAATAATTAAACAAATTGCATATATCCATACCACAGACTACTTCTCAGCAATAAAAAGCAGCAAATTATCAATACACATAGTGACTTGGACGAAATCTCCAGGGAATTATGTTGAGTGATAAAAGCCAATCCCAAAAGTTATATACAGTATGATAATATTTATAAAGCATTCTTGAAATGATAACATTTTAGAAATGGAGATGAGATTAGTAGTTATTTGAGACAGGAGAGAGGGTGGGAGGGAAGAGGGTGTGGTTATTGAAGAAGTAAATGTGGGTAACAGCGGAGATCCTGGAGGTAATGAAAGTGCTTCGTAACATGACAATGATGGTGAATACTGGACCTACACATGTGATAAACTTGTATAGAATTAACACACACGTACAAATGAAGTAAAGCTGGGGAAATCCGAATAAGATTGGAGAATTATCAAGCTCAATATCCTGGTTGTGATATTGTACTATACTTTCGCAAGATGTTACCATTAGGAAAAACTGGGTAAACGGTACATGAGGTCTCTATTTTTTCCTTGCAACTGTATGTGAATCTACATTATCTCAATACAAATGTCAATTATACAAAATAAAAGTTAGATTTAACGTCTTTCTTTTTTATATGGGCAGTCTCAGATTACACCTGCAGAACCTCAGATATACTTGTATTATGCTGCTGACAAAAAAATGTAAAAGAACCCAATGCCTTCGTTTTAAAGATGAGTCACATAAAGGTTAGGTGACTACCCAAGCTGATACAGTTTGTTTGTATTAAGCAGTTATCAGTTTATGCCTTTCTGTAGTTATAATGATGGGGAATTTTATGGCAACTGTTAAGATGTCCAGTCCTGGATTCAGACAACTTTGGGATACATCTTATCAGTACTCAAACGGTCTCACCATGTGATCTTAGAAAAACAATCTCTTTGCATTTTCTACTCATTAACATGAGATAATAAAACATTAACATGAGATAATAAAATAATCCCATACATCGACGGGATTTTAAGATGCTGAAATAAAATGATTCATGCTGGTACAGTGGATGGGTGACAGGAGACTCAAACTAAAGCCTGTTTCCTGGCATATTAAGTGCTGGACACTTAATACAAAGAGATAAAAGGTACAGTTTCTGCTTCAATAAACAGAGTCGAGGAGAGAGAATAAAATAATATAAAGATAACTGTACAGAATAAAATGTGAAAAATAGGAGGGCACAAGGAATTGGTGGTTGATGAGGCTAGATAGGTAAATTTGGCAGGTGGGGAAGGCACCTTTTTAGGAATCTGTACTTTGCATAGGTTTATGTTGTCAAGGGTAGAGCAAAAGAGCCTAACAGCCTGGTTTTTTTTGTTTGTTTGTTTGTTTGTTTTTTTAGTGACAAGGTCTCGCTCTGTTGCTCTGTTGCCCAGGCTGGAGTGCAGTGATGTGATCATAGCTCACTGCTACCTCGAACGCCTGGGCTCAAGCGATCTTCTCACCTCAGCCTCCCAAGTAGCTTGGACTATAGGCACATGCCACCATACCTGGAATTTTGAAATTGCTTGTAGACAATGGGCTATGTTGTTCAGGCTGGTCTCAAACTTCTGGCCTCAAGCAATCCTCCTGCCTCAGCCTTGTAAAGTGCTAGGATTACAAGTGTGAGCCACCATGGCTGGCCTAGAGCCTGGTCTTTTAGAGTCAGATGGCTTTGAGGATGGAGCTCAGTGCTATCCCTCACCAGCTGTGTTACTGTGGGCAAAACTGCTTATTTTTCTAATCCTCCCTTTTCTCGTCTCCAAAATAAGAAGCTTGCAACAGAATAATTCCCTCTAGGGTGCCTGTGTCAGTTAATGAGATCATGAGTATGGACATGAATATGAACTTAGCACTCAGTATCTTCCTGCAGCTTGCTAAAATAGCCACAGTGTATGAAAAAATGTAAATATCTTTCTGTATAACTAGGCCAAAAACAATGGTAGAAAACATAATCATACCACTCCAAGGTCATTTCACATCTTCATGTTTAAAACATACTATTCTGAAACAGTCACTTGATTGAGAAATTTAAGTTCTCTGATTTCAACATTCACCTGTGCTCCCTGGCACATTCTCTCCTCTCAAGGACTGCCTCTCCCTTTCCTCTGATTTTGCCTCAGAATTATAGTTGTCGATGAGATGAGTCAAACTCTGCAAAATATTTGAAGAGATTTATTCTGAGCCAAATATGAGTGACCAATGGCCCATAACACAGCCTTCCGGAGATCCCAAGAACATGTGCCCAAGGTGGTCAGGCTACAACTTGGTTTTATACATTTTAGGGACAAAAAAGACACTAATCAATACAAATAAGATGTACATTGGTTGAGTCTGGAAAGGTGGGACAACGGGAAGCCAGGGTCTTCCAGGTCATAAGCAGATTAAATTCTTTCTAATTGGCAATTTGTTAAAAGGGTTCAGTTATTGTCTAAAGACTTAGAATCAATGGAAAGGAATGTCTAGGCTAAGATAAGGGGTTGTGGAGACCAAGTTTTTATCATGCAGACAAAGCCTCCAGGTAGCTGGCTTTAGAGAGAAATCATCATAAATGTTTCTTATCAGATTTAAGGAGTCCTCTCAGTAATTTCAAAAGGGAGAAGGGCATAATGAGGCATGTCTGACACCACTTCCTGTCACGGTCTGAACTAGTTTTTCAGGTTAACTTTGGAATTCACTTTGCTGAGAGGAGGGGTCCATTCTGGAGGTTGGAGGGCTCAGAATTTTATTTTTGGTTTACATAGTCTTTTTGTTTGTTTGTTTGTTTGTTTGAGATGGAATCTCTGTCGCCAGGCTGGAGTGCAGTGGCGCGATCTTGGCTCACTGCAACCTCCGCCTTCCAGGTTCAAGCGATTCTCCTGCCTCAGCCTCCTGAGTACTGGGACTACAGGCATGCGCCACCATGCCCAGCTAATTTTTGTATTTTTAGTAGAGACAGGGTTTCACCATGTTGACCAGGATGGTCTCCATTTCTTGACCTTGTGATTCGCCTGCCTCGGCCTCCCAAATTGCTGGGATTACAGGTGTGAGCCACCGAGCCCAGCCGGTTTACATAGTCTTTGTGCAGGGGAACACGTAACAAAAAGTGAAGGAGCAAGGGAATATGCGTCAGGTCTGGGTGCTGGTGGCAGGCCCTGCTGGCCTCTGTAGGGGCATTTCACCCCCTTCGGTCTTTGGTTCAGGCTTTAGTCCTGCTGCACCCCCTCCTGGGGTCATTTGGTCACTCTGGCCTTAGGACACAAGTAAGCATCTGGACCCACTGTCCTTCTCCATGGCCTCTGGTCCAGACGTCCTCACCCTGTGCCCACCTCACTCCATCCCTGGCCACCCTCAGTCTCTGGCCCTCTGAATTAGTTATCTATTGCTGCTGGAACAAATGCCTACAAACTTAGTGGCTCAAAATAACAAAAACTTTTCTTAGACGTCTGGAGGTCAGAAGTCCAAAGCAGGTCTCATGGGGCTAAAATCAAGGTGCTGACGAGACTGTGCTCTTTCTGAAGGCTCCAGCTGGGAACCCGTCTCCTTGCCTTTTCCTGCTCCTGGAGGCTCCTACCTCTCCTTCATTATCTGATTTTCCTGCCTCCCTCTTTTAAGGACCCTTTTGATTATATCAGACCCACCTGGATAATCCAGGATAATTTCTGCATCTCAGGATTTTATAAACCAAAACAAAAAGCCCAGGCCCCCCAGCAGAGTGAAAAGAGCCAAGAGAAACCTGAAAAATGGAATTCCGAATCATGATGGGAAGGGAGGTTGGACACACGTCTTTATACCTTCTCCCTTTCGGAGTTCAGCACAACTGGCCAGCATTAACACTAAAATAGAGATCACAAGATGACAAAACACTCTGTGGCAATAAGAGATCAAATTCCAATCTGACTCTTGTGTAGCATCACATGACGGATATCAGACCCTGAAGGAAATCAAAATATTTTACCCCAAAATACATTTCTTGGACATTTTGAAATGGTGCTGCAAAGCTGTCTTTTGTGGGGGAAAATTCTACATCTGTAGAGAACCTCCATTAAGGCAGCCAGGTCTTTCCAGGATCTAGGAGAGATTAACTAAGAGTCTGACACCTTTAAGGTCTGAAAAGTGACATATACCATGTATTTTCTCTGAAGCCTGCTACCAGGAGGCTTCATCTACATAATAACCCTGGTTTTCACACTCCCCGCATCCACTTATCAACTAAAGCATTTCTTCCTACTGACTTCAAGTCTTAACTCTTTCAACCAATTGCGAGTCAGACAATTTTTGAACCCACCTGTGACCTGTAAGCTCCTCCACTCTTTGAGATGTCTCACTTATGCAGGCTGAATCAATATATTCCTTACATGTATTGATCCATGTCTTTGTGTGAAACTTGTCTCCCTAAAATATATAAAACCAAACTGTAACCTGACCTCCTTGGGTACACTTTCTCAGGTCACATATTCACAGGATCTGGGGGTTAGGATGTGGACATCTTTGAAGGGGCGACTGTTCTGCCTTCCATACCCTCCTATCATTCCCAACCCCTTTCTGGGACAAGCAGCACACACTGGATTCCCCCATGTCACTGATGGGTCTTGGGAGAGAGGAGGTGCTACTATACGCAGTCCCACTGATGAAAGCATCAAACTGCTCTTCTTCCTCCATGCAGCTGCATTATGGGGGTGACAGGCACCAGGTGAGGCCCCTTATCTCAGAGATTCAAGTGGAAAGAGTGGCACAAGCCTATCTGGGGTGTGTGTTATATGACATCATACCTGGGGTACATAGTAGGCGTGAATAAAGAGCACTGGGGAAATTTCAGCCTAAGCCTTGATGTGACAATCCTGCATTGCCCAGTCCTCCCTGTTCCCACTATAATCAGGACCCAAAGAGCTAAATCCTGCAGGTAGTGAGCTGAGCTTGATTAGAAAATGAGAAGGCTCTGGGTGTGATGATCTAGGTTCTATATAGGCAGGCTCTGATGCGCGCTGGGCCTGCTAGCTGTATCGGAGTTGATCTTTCTGAGAAGGTGAGTTCAAGCTCTGTTTCACTGGGTGGCAGGGAAAGCTGTGTTCAGGGCAGATCTGGGAAATAGAGTCTCACACTTTGACACATAGGGAGAGGCCCCAATATCCAAAATCCCAGCTGCTGCAGCGTCACCCATGAGCTCTCCTTAAGGCCCAGGAGGAGAGAGAATCTGAAGGCCAAGGTTGGTAGGCTGTGGTGCATTCCTGGTTTCCTTTGTGTGTGTGGTTAGAGGGGGGGGTTGGGGTACCTGGTCTCACATACTTCTGTTCTCAGTTTTAAGGTGTGACTTCTCAGGAGTCTGTGTTCCCCTGAGAACAGGAAGTGAAGAATGAAAAGAAAAACAGCTCTGTCATTTCTAGCGGTGATATCACAGGTGAATTGCTTACTCCTGATTTCCTTCCTAAAATACCAATTCACAAGGCTAAAGACATTTTGCATTTGTTCCACATGGGTGCAATTTCCCATTCTGGTGATGAGGTGACCTGAATAACCCAGCAGCTTTCTTTATTGACCCAAGATTTAGTATTCATTCAACAAACTGCTCAAAGTCTGACCCAAGATTTAGTATTCATTCAACAAACTGCTCAAGGTCTGACCCAAGTTTTAGGATTCATTCAACAAACTATTCAGGACTGACTGACCAAGGGGAGTCATCAGAGCAGAGCTTCTAGGCATGGATTTGTTTGAAAACGTTAAGGCTGAAGAATAGGAATCCCTGGGGATAGTGAGTTTAGTTTGAAGTTGGACAGCTTGCATACGTTGTGGGCACAGGGAGCAGTGGCTTAACTTGCTCTCAAGCCTATGGGAGCGCTGAAGCAGTTCACAGGTGGTCAGGTGGAGGGGATGAAGGCGGTCAGGTGGAGGGATGCTGCCATATTTCTGGGTGACAAGAGGTCACTGGTCCTGACAGATTTAAAATCCAACATATAAACTATGCTAATTAAAGCAACATAGACATGATAATATATTGGTGGGTAAACAGAAGAAAATAAAAGGCCAGATACACATTGTGGTAGGATGAACAATCTCCCCACCCTTTGCAAGATAGCTCCATCCTAGTTCCTGGAAGCTGTGGTAAAAGGTACTTTGCAGGTGTGATGAAGATGAGGATCTTCGGATGGGGAGTTTCTCCTGGGTTGTCTAGGTGGGCCTGAAATGTAATCACTGGGTCTTTATAGAAACAGGCAGAGGGATGCTATGTTGCTGGCTTTGAAGACAGGATAGGGCTGACCACAAGCCAAGGAATGCGGGTGGTTTCTAGAAAGCTAGAAAAGTTGAGGAATCAGATTCTTCCTAGAGCCTGCAGCAGGGACACAGCACTGCTAACCCATATTGTACTTCTGAACTCCAGAACTGTAAGATTATAAATTTAGGCTGTTTTAAGGCATGAAGTTGGTGGTAATTTGTTCCAGCAGCAGTAAGAAACATTAGTTTCCCACTAATCTGCATATTTAGGGACACACATTTAGAAGAACTGAGTAAATGACAGAGATCACGTTTATATTAGAGGACAGGCTGATTTAATTGTGTCATTAAATAACTATGTCCAAATATAGTAGCTAGAAATTCATTGAATCATAAACTAATTTACCAAAATATCTTTTAAAATAAAGCCTGTGAAGACATTTTCATCCTTCAGTCAGGCAGACATGAGTTAAATTTTACTTCTGTAATTTTTCAAATTATATAAGAACTCTATCAACGTATTATGTTATTTTAAACAAGGCAGATGAAGTAATTTTTTTTCTTTTCTTTTTTTTTGAGACTGGGTCTTGCTCTGTCATCAGGCTGGAGTGTAGTGGTACCATCTTGGCTCACTGCAACCTCCTCGCAGGAGAATTCATGAGATTCTCCTGTTTCAGCCCCTGAGTAGCTGGGACTATAGGTGTAGGCCACCACGCCCAGCTAATTTTTTTGTATTTTTAGTAGAGACAGGGTTTCACCATATTGGCCTGGAGGGTCTCGATCTCTTGACCTCGTGATCTGCCCGCTTCAGCCTCCCAAAGTGCTGGGACTACAGGTGTGAGCCACAGCACTTGGCCTGAAGTATTTTTTAAAAGATCTTTTTTGGCCTGGCACCAAAAAAAAAACTACTTGGGAGGCTGAGGTGGAAGAATTGGTTGAACCCAGGAGGCAGAGGTTGCAGTGAGCCAAGATTGCGCCACTGCACTCCAGCCTCAGAGCAAGACTCCGTCTCAAAAAAAAAAAAGACCTTTTTTATTCCTAATGCTACTCACCACTGTCTTCAGTTTTATGTACAATAGATCTTCTTTTTTTACTGATGTAAGTCTATATTCTATAACTTTTTAAGTTTTGTAATTTATTTTGGAGATGTTTCCATAGCAGTACACCTAGCTGGCCCTTATTCTCAACACGTGCAATGTGTTCTGCAATGTGAATTGTCCTGTTTTTGGACCTTTCTCCTGTTCACAGATCTCTGTTTGCAATATTTCCGTGGCAGAGGTAATGCTGCAGTGAAATCTCTGCATGTTCTTGAACTTTAAGAAAGCCATCTGGACTTAGAATTTCTGAGTCAAGGACATGCACCTTTAACCACGTTAGATATTGTCAAGTCATGCTCCAGAAGTACCATGCTGACTTTGAAGTCCACTCATCGGTGGGATTGATAGCTTGCTTCCATCCCTTAAAAACACTGAATAGGCTGGGCGCGGTGGCTCACGCCTGTAATCCCAGCACTTTGGGAGGCCGAGGCGGGCGGATCATGAGGTCAAGAGATCGAGACCATCCTTGCCAACATGGTGAAACCCCGTCTCTACTAAAAATACAAAAAAAATTAGCTGGGCGTGGCGGTGTGTGCCTGTAGTCCCAGCTACTCAGGAGGCTGAGGCAGGAGAATTGCTTGAACCCGGGAGGTGGAACTTGCAGTGAGGTCGCACCACTGCACTCCAGCCTGGCACCTGGTGACAGAGTGAGACTCTTTCTCAAAAAAAAAAAAATAACCACAAAAAAAACCCAACAACACTGGATAGTGTCCATGTTTTAAATGTTGTGACTGTCTTGCCAAAACAAACAACACTTTTGTTGCTAATATAATGTGCATTGAATTGAGGACAGTTTGTCCACTTATTGATCATTTGTATGCTTTCTTCAGTGAACTGTTCATTCACATACTTTCAGCATTTGTCTAGTCAACAGCTTCTATTTTCCTTATTGATCTGTATAAATTCTGAATTAGTTCCTTGTTGGTTATACAACATACTAATATCAATTTTTTTGAGAGATTTCTTTCTCCTTTATAAGGTCATTTTTGTTATTTCCTTTTATCTGGCACTTTAGTCTTTAAGAAATTTTTCTGTTGCAAGTCTAAAAACCTTCATTTTCTCACATTTTAATAGTTTTAATTATTTTTTATTTTATCTGAAACATATTCTCATAGGAAGGGATCTTGCTCTTCCCCTAATAAGGGATATTCAGTTGTTGTCTGAGTATTCATTGAATGGTTTCCCAACACACTTGTTGGTCATCTTTTTTAGGTAGTAAACATTTCTATATTTGCATGTTTCTGGGCTCTCTTTGTTTGATCTCTTCATCTCTGCTGATGACATTCCTAACCCACTTGAATTACTACAATTTTACTCTGCACTGTGGCAAGAACAAGACCTTCCTTAACTTTTCATGTAAAAAACTAGTCTGTCACATTTTTCCCTTGTGTGAAAAATCATGTATTCATTTACGACATTTTACAAAAATAATCTTAATGGATTTTTTTAAAAATGGAGATACTATTGAATTTATGTATATACTTGGGAGAACTGACAGGGTTCTAGTATTACTTGCAAAGAACTTTTGACTGCTCATATTGAGAGACTGTCATATCTTTAGTTCTGACTGATTTATAACACTGGTTCAAAACCCAGTAGGTTCAAAACTCAAGAAGAGCTGAAGCTCCAGTTTCAGTCTGAAGCAGAAAGAGACCGAAGTCCCAGCTAATGCAGCCAGGCAGGATGAATTCCCTTATCATTCTTCCTGGGTGGGATTCTGATTCAGAGGTATTTGGTCATAATCCCACAGATTATACACTTTAGGCCTTCATATACTTGAGGCATTTGCTACCTTACAAATGGTAGCTTTACCCCATTGACTCAGCCAAGCATGTATACCAAATGTATGTTTCTTTAGCTGTTACTATATCATGAAGATAAGTAATTTTGACTTCCTAAACTCTGCAAGAGTAAATCACACTTTTATTGTTTTCTTTCTATTACAGCTTTTGGCCACATATTCTAATGTATCCTTATATCCTGTCTGCCTCCTTAGCAGGCCCAATTTGAAAGACGTCTATCAAGGGCCACATGGAGGCATGTATATACACAAAGTATAAATTGTTATTTCAGGAGTCGGTGAAATTTAGAGATGTGGCTGTGGTCTTCTCGCCAGATGAGTGGGATTATCTGAACCCTGAACAGAAAAACCTGTATAAAGATGTGATGCTGGATAGCTGTAATTACCTCGCGTCTCTGGGTAAGGAGGTCTTGTTAGTTCACAACTGCCCATGGGAGGATTTTTTCCTTCTGTGAAAATATCTGCAAAACTCCCTAAAAATGCTTGGTTGAATTTTATAGCTTCATATTCTTCCATAAAGCATTACAGCTCTGTGTTAAAGGAAGACATTTTCCTCTTGCGATGATACAAGTTTCCTATTCCACACTGTCCTCCAAATCATCACACCATCCTCTGAAACTACAGTCTGAGGCTATCATATGCCTAAGAAACAGCTGGGGAATGGTTTAAAATGTAGGTGGTCTTTTATACAAAAACACTGCTTTAGAAGATCTGGGAAGACTGGGGTGTTAACGAGATTCCTCATCACCAAAAATGTGGGTCTAAATTCTGTAATAACCACAACATGATCAAGATCATTTATTTTTCTTAGGGAACTGGACTTACAGGGCAAAAGTGCTGTCCTCTTTGAAGCAAGGGAAGGAGCCCTGGATGATGGAGAGAGAGGTGACAGGTGTTCCCTGCCCAGGTAAGAAGCAAGTGGAAGTCATCATAACTCACATCTCAACTCAGAGTAACCTGGACACTCCCCCTCCAACCTCCACCAGGAGGTGACTTCTGTCCATGAGTTTCCAAAGGAATCTTTACTCCACATTTATCACTCTCTCTGTACTTTTTGTTCTAACTATAGCTTAGGACAATAATTGGTGTGCTGGTAAAAATTTGAAATGTAGGCTACCACCTGAATGGATAAAAGGATGAATAGCTGAATTGGTCAAAAAACTTGTCAGTGATTACAATGAATGAATGGGTTAGCTCAGAAAAGTGGCCCAGAAGGTTTGTTAGTTTGTTTGTTTTTTAAATTCTGGAGAGAGACTTATTTTCTCTTTAGATTATTAGAGAATGACAAATTACAAAAACAAATTTACCATCTAGTTGCAAAGAGATGACTTGTCCTTCATTAACAGAAGGTCAAAACTGCCAGAACATAAGATGATCCAGAGATTTCAGAGAAACTTGTTTCTCAAGTTTCAGTCCTGACACTTGAGGGAAGGCAGCTCATTAATAGGCTCCTGAAAGTCAGAGGATGAAAAACTGGTTAGATGATGATGATGAATTTTGGTCTGGAGTATCATAGATCTGAAGAGAAAAATACCAAATGCATTTAAGCTATGAGCATTTTGGAAAGTGGACTGGAATCCACTTATTAAAGATTTTATAAGACTTGTTTGCAAGAATTCCAAATAACCCTGTTTATTCTTTAAATACTTAATAATTTGGCCCAAACTCCTCTCCTACCCCCAAACTAGTTCTTTTCTCTCCCTTAAACTTTTATTTTTAAATGCACTCCTGAACATTTTTCTACCAAGCTATAATCACTTTCATATTTACTACAAAATGTTTTTCTGATCTTTCCACTGCCACCTTGTGGTTTTAGAACACAAATCTGTTTGCTTTGTTTTGTGACATATTTGAAAAAACCATGTATCCTGTTTAGGGCTGGTGATGTGTAATGGGAGGTCTGGAAATTGGATACAAAAGTTGAGTCAATCAATTGTCACTGTTGCTCTAGTCAAGACTCCATTGTCATTTTGTATAACCTTCATTTCTAATTCATTATGTCATTCTCCATGTGCTAGAAAGTGGGTCTAATATCTTTTCTATGTTGTTAAATAGCTGAGCGTGGTGGTGCATGCCTGTAGTCCCAGCTACTCGGGAGGCTGAGGCAGGAGAGTCACTTGAACCCGGGAGGTGGAGGTTGCAGTCAGCCTAGATCATGTCAACTGCACTTCAGCTTGGGCAACAGAGTGAGACTGTCTCAAAGAAAAAAAATTGCTTATACTAGTTGTAAAATATGCATGATTTTACATATGGCTGCACTCTTATTTAAACAGCATGCTGCAAAAATCTCACTTCTTACCTTTCTATTTAGCTGTTTCTGAAATCTTTACATGTTATATCTACAAATCTCACTTTTTAGTGCAATATAGCATTCTTTAATATGCATCCACCACACAGCCAATTTTAGGGGGGGAAAAAAACCTAAGTCTCTACAATTCCTTCTGACCCAAATATTATCTTTTTCTTTTAGAATCTATAACAATTTCTCTGGTTCACAGGGCATATTATAAATAGTTTGACAAAACATACCCAGATTACTTTCTGGACATCTGTGAATTTTACACTCTAACCCACATAACTTCCCTTTTCTGCATCTTACCATTGCTTGCTAACATTTGCATTTTAGTTGGCTCCATTTTAATAGTTAAGCTTTGTCTCTTTAATTCTCATTTCTCTAATAGTAAGATGAAGCTCACATGACACGCTCGTCATCCACTCACTATTTAGCTTTTATGAATTGCTTCTTCATTTTCTAATGTTTTTCTCTTTTTCTTTCTGGAATTGAAGAATTTTATGTTATATATAAAGTATTTTTTGGTTTAAAATGTTTGATTACTTTTGTTAATCTGTCATTTGCCTGTTGACTCTCGTACTTCTCTTGATCAGAAATCCTTCATTTTTTGACTTACAGCTTTTGCTTATTGCCTTTTTGTTGTCATTTAAGAAGCCCAATGCATCCTAGGTCTTAAAGACATTCTCCTATCAGCGTTATGAGTTTAAAATTCACATTTTAATCTGTCTATATTTGTATATGGCATAATGAGACAACCAGCCCCATTTTTTCTGAACAATGAGCCAGTTTTTACAATACCACCCACCAAAGCATCCATCCTGTCCTCACTGACTTGTGACGCCATCCTTACATATAAGGCATCGGTACTATACAGCTACAGAAATCATCTTCTGAAAATTCTTTATTCCATTCGTGTATCTGTCTGTTCTGTATAATATTCTTTATTATAGTAGTGTGGTTTTCTGGTTAGCCATCATAGTGGGTTTTTTGTTTAAAATTAGTTTTCTATTCTTGGAATGTATTCTTTGGTAATTTTCTTGCTTCAAGTATTTTGAAGCTCTGTAGGTGCATAAACAATTAGTTATGCTCTCAGTTAATTCCTTATTATGAAATAATCTTCTTTATCCCTAGAAATACTTATTATTCTAAAATGTATTTTGTCTGATATTAATATAGCTACTCTAGCTTTCTTTTAACTGTTAGCACGGTATATATTTTCCATCCATCTGCTTTAACTTATTTGTGTCTCCAAAGTGCGTTTATTATAGTTGGCAAGTAAGTTGGTTTTACTTTCTCATACAAGCTTGATAATCTCTACCTTTTCATTGAGGTGCTTACACCACTGGGTCTCAATGGGAAGAAAGGAAGACCTTGCCCCCTATGGGCATTTGGCAATGTCTGTGACCTTTTTGGTGGTAATAACTGGGTGTGTAGGCATGCTACTGGCATCTAGGGTGTAGCAGTCAGGGATCCCAAGATCCTACATGCACACGATAGCCCCCACAACAAAGAATTCTCTGACACAAAAGTAAATAGTGCTCAGGTTGTGAAACCTTGTGTTTATAAAGTTTACTGTGATTATTGATATAGTTAGGCTTGAACCTAAATCAAATAGATTTCTATTTGTCATATCTGTTCTTCCTCCATTTCTCTTTTATTCTGCTTTATTTTCCTTACCTTATTTTGGATTAATTACTTTCTTAGGATTCAATTTTATCACCTTTATTGGCTTATTAGCTGTAACTCTATTTTAGTGATTGTGTTAGGATTTGAGTTTATAGTATCTGTCTTTAACTTATCACAATCTTCCTGCAAGTGACAGTACATTCTTTCATGTAGAGTATAAGAATTATACTGTAGTTCTCTTTTTTGAGATGGAGTTTTGCTCTTGTTGCCCAGGCTGGAGTACAATGGCACAATCTTGGCTTACCACAACCTCTGTCTCCCAGGTTCAAGCGATTCTTCTGCCTCAGCCTCCCGACTAGCTTGGATTACAAGCATGCACCACCATGCCCGGCTAATTTTGTATTTTTAGTAGAGACAGGGATTTTCTGTGTTGGCCAGGCTGGTCTCAAACTTCCAACTTCAGGTGATCCACCCGTCTCAGCCTCCCAAAGTGCTGGGTTTACAGGTGTGAGCCACCATGCCTGGCCTATACTGTAGTTCTCATACTATAATTCTTATACTATATATACCATATATATTATACTGTAATTTATCTTCACCTGCCTTTATGGTGTTGCTGTCATACATTTTACTTTTACATGTTATAAGTTCCATAATACATTATTATTTGTGTTTAATCAGTCAGTCTTTTAAAGAGATTTAAGTAATAATAAACTCACACATATTTACCATATAGTTACAATTTCTGTTGCTTTTCATTCCTTGGTGCGGGGCCAAACTCCCATCTGGCATCTCTTTTCTTTTTGCCTGCAGGACTTCCTTTAAAATTACTTGCAGTGTAGCTCTGCTTGATAATGAATTCTTTCAATCTCTGTATTTCTGAAAAGGTCTTTTGTTTGTCTTCATTTTCGAAAACCATATGCTGGGCATAGAATTCTATTTGATTCCAGTTGATAGGTTTTTTTTTTCTTTTAGTACCTTAAAGATGTTGTTCCATTATCTTTTTTGCTTAGTGTTTGCAGTGAGAACTCTGATGTCATCTTTGCCTTGGTGCCATGTACATAATGTCTTTTTCCCCGCTCTGGTTGCTTTTTACTGTTTTCTGTTTATCACGGGCTTTGAACAATTTCATTATAATGTGCCTTAATGTAATTCTTTTCATGTTTCTTATTGTGTGATTTGGGCTTCTTGGATCTGTGAGTTTATAGTTTTTACTGTGTTTGAGAATTTTTTGCCCATTATTTCTTCAAATATTTTTCTGGTCCCTCCCCCAACCCCCCTTCCCCACTCTATTTCAGAGACTCCAGTTGCCCACATATTAGGCCACATGATGAAGTTGGTAAATCTTCTACCCATTTTTAACAGGACTCACATTTAATGGATGGCAGTACTTTCTTTTAACCCTGACTTTTCTTTTATATACTCTATTTCTCCAGTCCCTTCCCTCTAAAAGAATTCTCCAACCAGGTTTTCCATGCTGCTATTTCATCTTTGGCTATATAATTTTTGCTATAAATGCCAACCATTAAGTTCATTTAAACATAGCTTCAGGCTGGGCGTAGTGACTCATATCTGTAAACCCGCCACTTTGGGAGGCTGAGGCATGCAGGTCACTTGAGGTCGGGAGTTTGAGACCAGCTTGGCCAACATAAAAAAACCTGTCTCTACTAAAAATACAAAAATTAGCCAGACATGGTGGCATGCCCAGCTACTCAAGAGGCTGAGGCAGGAGAATCACTTGAGCCTGGGTGGTAGGGGTTAAAATGAGCTGATATCATATCACTGCACTCCAGCCTGGGCAACAAGTGAGACTTCGTCTCAATTTTTAAAAAAATTAAAAATTAAACCCCATATCTTCAAACCAACTGTTCTCACTTTGTCCTTTTTTATTACCACCGATTCTGTCCCATGCTGAAATGTCTCATTTATCTCTTGGAAAATATTATTCATGTATATTAATAAATATTCCACTATATATATTTTTCTAAGCACTTCAGTAGCATCTCAGACTAGAATGAGGAAGAGAACGGAAACCCATGCTGGTTCTCCATCTTATCAGCGGTAGATTTTTTTGGTGTATATTAACATATCTATAATATTTTGTATATGTATAGAAATGCTCAATCTATAATTCATATGTGTGTAGAAATGCTCAAGTTTCTTTCTGCAGTTAACCAGTTTCTAGATGTCTTTATTACAACAAAATGCTAGAACTCATGACATCACAGTTTTATATAAAGATAAGTTTGATGGTCTAGGGTCATCAAGATACTGGAAAATAATGGTGTGTTCATGTAATATAAGAACTTGAGTGCAGTGCGTATACATACCAAAAATATAATTGGGACTCTCATTTCTAAGAATCAATACTAGAATATACTAGGATATATTTCAACAAACTAATAAAGATATAGATTTAAGATTGTTCTTAATGTTCTTAGCAACAACAAAAATAAGCACAACTCAACTATCCAAATAGAGCACTGGCCCAATCCATAATGACCCTGTTGACTGAGCATGGTGGCTCATACCTGTAATCCTAGCACTTTGGGAGGCCAAGGTGGGCAGACCACCTGAGGTCAGGAGTTTGAGACCAGCCCGGCTAACATGGTGAAACCTTGTTTCTACTAAAAATACAAAAAATTAGCAGGTGTGGTGGCACACCCCTACAATCCCAGCTACTCAGGAAGCTGATGCAGGAGAATCACTTGAACCTGGGAGGCAGAGGTTGCAGTGAGCTGAGATCGCATCATTGCACTCCAGCTTGGGCAACAAGAGCAAAACTCCATCTCAAAAGATTAAAAAAAAAAAAAAAATGACCCTGTTGCACAGTAAAACATTAAATATCAAATTGATAAGACAGATGTATATTTACTCATAAGTATCCCCAATTTTGATGTTCAAAGGAAAATATTTAAAGTGTAATCACTTTCACAAATTGCTGTACCACGCAGGAATATTTTAAAGGAGCCTAATGAAAATAAAATTTTAATCCATGCTTATGATTTCATGCGATTCTTTTTAGGTTCTTTAAATTTTTGTGTTAGGGTTTTTTAAATTTCACTGAGCCATTTTTACAATCACAAGTATAGTTATTTCAAGTTTAAAGATAGAGAAAAAATTTCAATGGCCACCGTTGATCACTTAAATCATTTTTGTACTTGGAGAAGCAATTCTGTTCCTTCCACCTCCACAAACTCCTACTTCTCATCCTATTCCTCTAACGCCACTGTACTCTTCTTTCCCTTGCTTTCCTAATTAACTTGATATATGCTGGAGTGCCCAGTTCTGATTTTCTTTTTTTCTCATATTGTTTTCCTAACAGCATGTCAACCAGCCTTGGCAACATTTCAAGCCCTCAAGGAATCTGGGGATGCCTTCAGACAAAGTTTTCACCACGGAGAATACCGAAAACATGGTACTTCTGTCCAGCATTATGTATGTGATGACTGTGGCATGGCTTTTGGGCATATCTCACAACTTAATGGACATCAGAAAATCCATCAGGTAGGGGAAGCCCACAGATACGGTGAAAATACAAAGGCCTTTAGGCATCGCTTATCATTTACAATGCTCCAGAAAATCTGTATGCTATATAAACACTTCGAATGTAACCACTGTGGCGAAACTTTTAATACACCTTCAAAGGTTATTCAACATCAGAGCATGCACAGTGGACTGAAGCCATACAAATGTGATGTATGTCAAAAGGCCTTCAGGTTTCTCTCATCCCTGTCTATACATCAGAGGTTTCATGTTGGCCAGAGACTAAATCTGACTCAGCATAAAAAAACTCTTACTCAAAGGAAGCCCTTTTCCTGTAACTTTTGTGGAAAAACCTTTCGCTATTTCTCAGAAAAAGCTCAACATCTATTAATTCATACTAGAAAGAAATATTACACATGTAATTATTGCAAAAAGGAATTCAATCCATACTCCAAATTTATTCTACATCAAAGAACTCATACAGGAGAGAAACCCCACAAATGTGATGTTTGTGAGAAATCTTTTAAAAGCATCTCAAATCTTAATAAACATCAGAAAACTCATACTGGAGAGAAGCCCTTTTCATGTAATGAATGTAAAAAAGCCTTTGCCCAGCGCACAGATCTTGTTCGCCACCAACAAATCCATTTTGGAAAGAAATCTTTTACTTGTAGCAATTGTAAAAGGACCTTTGTCCGGATGTCAGATCTAACACAACATCAAAGAATTCATACAGGAGAGAGACCTTACCAATGTATGACTTGTGAAAAAACCTTTAAGTATCGGCCAAACTTGACTAAACATCAGAAAACTCATTCTACTGAGAGGCCCTTTACATGTAATGAATGTGGAAAGACCTTTCACCTTAACTGGGAACTTAATCACCATAAAATAATTCATACTGGAGAGAAACGCTATGAATGTGGTGAATGTGGAAAGCGCTTTAACAATAATTCAAATCTTAATAAACACAAGAAAATCCACGCAGGAGAGAAACACTTTGTATGTAATCAATGTGGAAAAGCTTTTAGCTTAAACTCAAGGCTTTCTCGACATCAGATGACTCACAATAAAAAGAAACCCTAAAAAAAGATCAAGAAAGATATTTAGAGATGACTTACTGTTTGCTAAACTCAAGAGATAAATGTAGAAAGATTTTTAGTCAAAGCCTAATTCTTCTGCGTGGATTCATGCTCTATGGAATATCTTGGAAATATAAATATGTAAATGTTGAAGAAATGAAGAGGTGATCAGAAATGTACTTTATTGCATTAACTTGAGTCTTTGGCTGGGCATGGTGGCTCACGCCTGTAATCACAGCACTTTGGGAGGCCAAGGTAGGTGGATCATGAGGTCAGGAGTTTGAGACTAGCTTGGCCAACATGGTAAAACCCCATCTCTACTAAAGATACAAAAAAAAAAAAAATTAGCCAGGTATGGTGGCACATGCCTGTAATCCCAGCTACTCAGGAGACTGAGGCAGGAGAATCGCTTGAACCCAGGAGAGAGATTGTAGTGAGCTGAGATCGCACCATTGCACTCCAGCCTGGGCAACAGTGCGAGACTCAAAAAAAAAAAAAAAAAAAAAAAAGTTAAATGTGTTCAACTAAATCTGAAATTGGATAAGGCAGTTCCCGTGGTGAGCAGTGATAAGCTAAGAGGCAGCTAGAAGGATGCAGTGAAAAGAACATTCATTTTGCTGTTTGTTCATAATCTTCTTTCACTGGATTAACAAATAGAGGTAGCTATCTAAAGATGCAAACTTTTGTAGTTTAGGTGATGCAACCCTAATCTAAGCATAAGTAAGGAAAACAAAAGCCATCTTTTCTGAATGAATTAGAAGTTTTGGAGAACTTTGCTAGTACACAGTGAAAAGTAAAAAGCTGATTATGACTCTGAACTAAAGGGTAAAGAGTTAGGAGGGGTGACATGAGAAATCCAAAGGTCTTGGGTCTGTGGATAAGATGGTTTTTGTGGCCTTGTCTAAATGGCTGGGGGCAGTGGCTCATGCCTGTAACCCAGCACTTTGGGAGGCTGAGGTGGGTGGATCACTTGAGGTCAGGAGTTTGAGACCAGTCTGGCCAACATGGTAAACCCTGTCTCTACTAAAAATACATGGTGGCATGTGCCTATAGTCCTAGCTACTTGGGAGGCTGAGGCAGGAGAATTGCTTGAACTCAGGAGGCGGAGGTTGCAGTGAGCTGAGATCATGCCACTGCACTCCAGCCTGGGCAACAGAGCCAGACTCCATCTCAAGAGAAAAAAAAAGCCAAAAAATAAATGGATATAACTGAGACACCCAGCTTCCCTGAACAGTTTGCACCATTCTTTTATGTTTCTGAAGAATCAAGAATAAATAGATTGCAACAATTCTAGGCCTTAGATTCAGAATATGGAGAACCTACTACTGGGAGTATTGTTACTTGAAATTGATTTCTTGTTGTTGTATGTCTTCAATGCTAAGCTTTCTAGTATATGCTAATACTAGCAAGTAATATTGAATACATTTGAGCCTTGTATCAGAAGTCGAATTACACTTTCCCGAATTTGTTCTAATAAACATCAGTGGCAACTTGCCTGTGTTTAGCCAAGTGGGATGGGCATAGTTAGGGTTGGCCTCAATCTGTAGACACTACTCAGTTTCTTCATTCTCTCAGGTTTCTTCGCTTACTCAGACACGACAGGAGCTGCCGCAGAGCTCAATTGTTGTATAATCCCCAGGTGTGCCTCCTTTTCATCTGCCTCATTACTTGTGTGTTGAGGCATCAGTATATTTATATCTCTAAGAAAATGTGTATGTGTGTGTATAAATAGCTCACTTTTTACAAATAACAGACACATTAGTTTTATAGATCTCGAATTACATATAAGCCAAAAATGCAACTGAAGTAAGTTAACTGAGTGCAAAGAAAATATTGTTGTAATAAAAATAAAAAAATTTCTTTATGAGTATTATAAAAATGGGAATGGCTATTGGGATAAAGATAAATTATGCACAGGACCTGTCATCCCTAATTTTGGTCCTTAAAATCCTGGGTTAGAGTAACATTAAATAGCAAACATTTTACATGTTTCAAATATACAAAGACTTTTCAACACAGCTCCTTTCAGGGTCAAACTGCTAACTCTAAAGTCTACAGCGAGAAGAGAAAAGTTTTCTAGGACACACCAGAACAACTTGTTTTGAAAAGCCTAGTGTCCCAAATTCACCATCACCAAACTCTAATTTATTTTTTTATTGACATCTAACACTTTCTTCTTTGTTATCTCTGCCATACTTCTTAGGGGCTATCACTAATTTCTAAGCCCAACATCTTCAGTTGTGTGAAAAAGGTAAAAGAATAGCCATCATGTAAATGTTAGGCTAGTCAAAACATCCTCATTGGAAAGTTTCAGCAAAAAGGTTTCTATTTTCATTGGGGTTTTAATTAAAATCATAACAGTTCTATTGTTTAAGCAAAAATAACAGATGGAGAGAGAGAGGTTAAACACTTCAATTCAGGTGTAAACTGTCATCTGCACATTAATGTAAATGATGCATCTTTTGCTTTTAATAATTAAATCCTTACATTGTTTTCATTCTCACATATTTGAGGAGATATAACAGTTTGTGGGTTTAATGGAATCCCTCCCTAAAGATACGTTGAAGTTTTAACTGCTGGTGCTCATGAATTCGATCCTATTTAAAAATAGGATCATTTTGAAGATGTAATTGAGATTAAATTATACTAGATTAGGGTGGGTCCAAAGTTCAATCACTGTCTTTATAAGAGGAGACACAAGACAACTGGCTGTTGAATTAATGCTTTAACCCTTTTAAAGATTAAATTATCTCTGAAGATAACTTCCACAGAATGCAAAATTGGAGTCAGCACAGAATATGATCCATGTACCTCATATAAACAATGTTAGGTATCTGCATTAAATCACTGGCTATCTCTAATCCCCATTTTTTTTTTCTTGGCCTAAAACATATCTAGTCTGGATAACTTTTAAATTATCATGGGGTACAAGAGTATTCCCACCATTGTCAGGGAACCAATATGAGGAATCTGCCGCTAAGTAAGTCTGTTTCCACTATGCGTTCTAGGACTGAGGAAATAACCACAGGATGGGCCTGTGGTTCTATTGGCAGAAGCAAACCCTAGGGGAGTTGGATTCAGGCCAAGACTATATCTCCTGACCTTCATAAGTCTCCACTCTGATTATGGGCCACAGTAGTGTTTGAAAACTATGAGAATTCATATAATTAGAGCCAATATCCAAGTCCCCATGGAGGTCTGGGTATTTCCTTCTCCCTCATGCATGGCCATGGTGGTCAGGGTGACCACAGATACCCCTGGGAGGGCCTGGAGAAAGATTTGCACAATGCCTCTATGGCTACATTGTGGAAACTTTCTTAAAAGGTCTTTCTGAAGCCACTTCGGGTCTAGGAATTGGCTTAAGTCTCAAAGTTGACTAAGGTGCTATGAATTCCCAATATAATTCCTTAGGTCATATTTCTGTCAAGGAGACCCAGAAATTGTTCACCTCTGTGTCAAGCTGCTCCTTCGAAGGAGGCCCATCTACTTTCATTCTCCATGATGCACTAGCTGTCACTGGCAGGCCAACACCTGATTACCACTCTTTCCTAAGGCATGTTACAACAGTGTCTGCTTTGTCTCCAGAAGTGAGGCGCTGCTGCATGGTTTACCAAGCCCCAGAATCTCATTTCCATTTTGAGGATCTGTTTCCTGGGACCACTTCTGGTACCAGTTACAGAATCAGTCCCATTAAGAAATGGCTCATTTGAAAGGAATGAAAGAAAACTGAATGAAGAGACGCTACAAAAGTGTGAGAAGGGTTGCAGGAAACCAAAAAGGGATCCCTAGCCCTGAAGGGAAAGCAGGAGTGTGGTGGCTTTGCAATGTGTCACTTTGGCTCAGCTGATTCTATGTTCCCCAGAATTCCCTGTATGTTTCCAGTGAGGGTGGGTCACAGAGGACATCTTGGAATGAGATCTGGAGGGTGGTGGCAAAGGAACAATCATTTTGTTTTTATGCTTAGAAAGGCTTCTGGCCCCAACACATTTCTTACCTGCTGGTTCTTGTTGGCGTGGCTCAGTAGACAAGCCTGTGGCTGCTCTTCTTTCCCCAGGATCTTCTCCAGCTCTTCCAGCTTCTGGGATATGTGTGTGCTTAGCAACACAACAAATGGCACCAACCTCTGTAGGACACCCACATCATTTAGGTAGAAGACAGTAAAAACTACCACAGCTTTCTGTGTGGGTTCCAGCTTGTCTTTGTACTCTCTCACTTAGTGTTCACTTTCCCTACTTGCTTGGCCTGCAGACTTCAAGTGGCAGCATCAGCCATGAGGACAGTCACATAACAGGCTTCCTATAGTACCCTGGAGTCAAGTTTTGATAACAAATCTATCTACAGAACATACATATGGCTCTGCTGCTCTGATTGAACTCTGAATGATACAGGAAGGAAATGACTTTTGAGATCTGGGAATAGCTGTAGCTGCAGAAGAAGGCCACAAATAGGGTCTCAGCCAGACACCTGATGGCAAGAGACCTCAGTTGATGCAGTTCATAGAGGTCTGCCCCAAGCATGTAGAGTGGGGTAGGGAGTGGTTCTGGAGGAACAGAGTATCCAGAAGCATCAGGCTTCCGAGGTATAACACTTGCTGCAGATATGATGGAGTAATGTGTTTTAGGATGTGCAAAGAAAGTTAGCTGGGGATTTTCTAACCAGTCAGACTGATCTTCAAAGATACATAAAGTCCATAGGCAAACTGTGAACATACAATAATTCAGAGACTGTTATATCCATCTTAAAGAATAAGCTATCATTTTAAATTATATTCCAGGTGAACAGGGAGAGAAAAGGGAAGAAGAGTACCAACTAATTTCATTATTGACAGTAAGACACTAATCTAGTATCTTTTCCTTAGTCCCTGCAAATAACAGGGATATTAAGGCATTATATAAAGATATCAGTATATTAGTAACAGACAGAACAAAAATACAAATGCTCCACAATCCTATGTAGTGAATGACAAATAGGAAGATAAAACAATCTGGCAGAACTGAAACTGAAAGTGTCATATCAATAATACCAACTTATGACATTCTCTCCCATTCTCTCATATAATCTTATTCCCCATTTCATTGCAAAATAGAAACAATTATAAAAAATAAATTCACAAACTTCCACCACATCAACCCACATGTGTGAGTGAGCTGGCATGGCATGACCATTGCCTATTCCCTCAAAAAGGCTACCTTTCCCCCTTACACACAGGTTCCAACCCATCTTCCCCATGCAGAACATCACTCCTCTCTATGGAACATTTCCCATCAGTGCATAAACATGCATTTATCGCTATCTCTAGAAAGAAGCCTCCATTGACTACCCTTTACTCTCGAGTTACTATGCCATTTCTCTTGCCTTAAGTACAACTCCTTGAAAGGGCTGTGTGCATTAACTGTTTCCAGTGCGTCTCCTCTCACCTTTCTTGAAACCGCTCCATTCTTACGGTGGTTGCCTGCGGTAGCTAGCCTCTGATATGGCTCCGGAGGTCTCCACCTCCTGGCATTCATGCTTCTGTGTGATTCCCTTCCGCACCACATCATGGTTGGTCTGTGCAACCCATCAAGCACAGGGAAAGTGACAGCTGTAATTTATGTCTTGAAATTTGGTGTCTTGTTGTGCTCTTCATTTTTATTCTGCTTGGGGTTCATTCAACTTCTTGGACTTGTGAATTTACATTTTCCTAAGATTGGAAAAAAATGGTTCCAACATTAAAGGATAAATTTAGACAAATTTGGCACAAGAATTAGGTATTTTTGTTTTTCTTTACTCCATTAGTTTTAAAGTGAAAGGTAACTTAATTCACAACAGCACAATAGCAACCAAATCTTTGAATTGACTACCTTTCACAGGAAAAGAGCCAGATCAGTATACACATATACATATGTATATACTTTATTAACACATGCATATGTGTGTACGCACACATTTATCCATCCTACTGAAGGACATAAGAACTGAATAAATGGATAAATCAATCATGTTCATATTGGGTTCACCATTTTACCTCCATTTAAACAATAACAAATTAAAACAAACAGCAAACAGGGGTCATGATGAAACTTTTATTACTGATCAAATTGAGTTGGAGGATGCAACTTAGTGTGACCTTTCAGCTAATGGGTCAGTTAGCTGAATGACAGAATTAGACCAGTTTACCAATCACAGGCAATACCTGTGACAAGAAATTGTACTTGCAGGACAGCCCACAATGAAGAGGGAATTCAGCTGAGCAAACCCAGTTACCCATCACTCTTACCAATTAGATAAGCCCCCTTCATCTTCCCTGGGGCAGAATGCATAATGTGGCAGAGAGGCTAGGAATGGGTAGAGGGAAAACCCCACTCATGGAAATCAGGACTTGAAAGGTAAATATTTCCCAATAACCCCATGAGTGGCAATCTTATCTCATTACATATAACCATACAACGTAATCCTAATTGGCTTCACAAGGGCATTTTGTTCTCAGAATTTGATAAGTAACTTCCAAAGAACACCTCTAATGAAGATATTGATTAGGAAATCCAAGAGATCTTTGAAATCATACTAATTGATATAAACCACTGGTAGATGGGGTTGAGTGGATATTAGAGAACACTAAAACCAGAGAAACAAACACTTTTTGGATTCCACCATCATCAGAATTCTTTCTGTTCCTCAAGAATGCTTACTTCTGCATGTTTTTCCTACTGCAATTGTTTTCTTGACTTGGCTGAAAGCTTCAGTATCACAAACTAGCTATCCTGTGCCTCTCTTCCCTTAGAAAGGTCTTAGGAATGGCTTTCATTGGCTCAGCTTTACCAGATGCTCATCTGTGGTATAATTACCATGGGTGCATGAAGTACCATGATTAGTTCTCCTGAGTTGTCACCTTTGCAGATAAAGCTATATAGTGTGCTAGTTTGCTACTAGAAGACTACGGAGTTAGCAGACAATAAAAAAGCTGCCTAATCTGAAAATACACCATAAACTGAGAAACTGTGAATTACTCAACTATCACAAGAACAATGGTATTGATTTGAAATGAAGGTCAGATCCTCACACCTTGTAACAGATACTACCAAGTAACACTGTGTGGAGGAACCAAGTAACAATTTAAATCATGTTTGTTTCATTATTTTGAAAGGGAAGGACATTTGGCATAACCTTTGAATTGCTGTTGAATATTTTCATAATTCACAATGAATACAGTTATTAAAGTATTTCTTTCCTGCATGATTTTTGATGGTATAGTGAGGATTGAACAGTGACAGAAAACTTTTCCATATTCATTATATTCATAAGATTTTGCTCCTCTACACATATTCATAGTTTAGCATTGTGTAAGTTATTTGATTTGTTGCTGTGTTAGAATTATTTTGTTGGAACTTATTCCTTGTGTGTCTTCTGATGTAAAAGAAAGTTTGATTTGTGGCGAAATGTTTTCTCACATTTGTTACATTCATAAGGTTTCTCTCCTGTGTGTATTTTCTGATGTTCAGTGAGAGTCCACAGTCGACGGTAGGTTTTCCCACATTGATTACATTCATATGGTTTCTCTCCTGTGTGAATTCTTCTATGGACTCTGAAGGTTGACTTATGGCAGAAGGATTTCCCACATTCATCACATTCATATGGTTTCTCCCCAGTGTGAGTTCGCTGATGTTCAACAAAGGAGAACTTCTGACAGAAGGTCTTCCCACATTCATTACACTCATAGGGTCTCTCGCCTGTGTGTGTTCTCTGATGGTGAGTGAGGGCTGACTTCCTGCAGTAGGTTCTCCCACATTCATTGCATTCATATGGTCTCTCCCATATAGTTCTCTGATGTACAATGAGGTGTGAGTTTTTGCTGACAGCATGCCCATGTTCACTACACTCATAAAGATTCTCCTTTGTGTTCATTCTCTTATATTGACTGCAGTTTGACTTCACAATGGATATTCTACCACATTTATTAAACACACCATGTTTCTCTCCTGTGTGTGTTCTCTGATGTATAGTGAGTGTTGACTTATGGCAGAAAAATTTCCCACATTCATTACATTCATAAGACTTCTTTCCTCTATGAGTTATCTGATGTGCAATGAGGGCTGATTTCGTACATAAAAATTTTCCGCATTGACTGCATTCATAGGGCTTCTCTCCTGTATGACTTCTTCGATGCACATTGAGAGCTGATTGACAAAAGAAGGTTTTCTCACATTCACGACATTCATAGGGTTTCTCCCCCGTGTGAATTCTCTGATGTGCAGTAAGGGCCGACTGACAGAAGAAGGTTTTCCCACATTCCTTACATTCATTTGGCTTCTCTCCTCTGTGAGTTCTTTGATGTACGATAAGATAAGACTTCTTGCTGAAGGCATTTCCACATTCCTTGCATTCATAAGGCTTCTCCCCTGTGTGTGACCTGAAATGTTCAGCCAGGGCTGACTTCCGAAAGAAGGTCTTTGCACATTCATTACACTCATAGGATTTCTCCCCTCTATGAATTTTCTGGTGTACAATGAGGGCAGATTTGTCCATGAAAGTTTTCCCACATTCACTGCATTCATAGGGTCTCTCTCCGGTATGAATTCTTTGGTGTCGAGTAAGGCTTGTCTTCACACGAAAAGTTTTCCTACAATCATTACAAACATAGGGTTTCTCCCCTGTATGAATTCTCTGATGTACAATGAGGGTAGATCTCCTAGAAAAGGTTTTCCTACATTCATTACATTCATTTGGTTTCCTTTCAGTCTGTCTCTCCTTCTGTGTAATGAGAACTGCCCTCTTGAAGAAGGTTTTCTCACATTTATTATAGTCAAAAGGTTGTTTCAAAATCTGAATGTTCTGATGCAGAATAAGATTTTCATTTTGATTGCTGGCTTTCCTCACTGGATTATATCTGTATTTTCTCATTCCTGAATGGCTTTTCTCATGCTTATTACGGAATAATGGCTTCCCACATCTACTGTACTCATGAGGAATCTTTCTGCTTTCTTTGCTTTTCTTTGCAACAATTACTTCTAAATTCGTTTTAAAATTGTTTCCTCCTGGATTACATTTATAGGGCATTTTTCTTGAGGGAACACTATTCATGCCCAGATGAAATGTTTTCCCAAATACATTCTCTCTTTCTGTAATCAGTGTTTTATTGCTGAAGAATACAGTTTGTCTCAAATGTTTATCTTGGATTTCCTTGTTCTTCTCTAAGGCATCATCAACTTCTAGAAAAAGGAACACAATTAACAGTAATTGGTGAGTCTTTATATATTTTCTATGCAATGAGAATTCCTTAGAAATGCATTGTTTTAGGGGTTAGACTTTAGGCCCAGCCTACCAAGATTAAACAAATTTCAAGTGCGAGTATCTCCTACTTGGTTGATTCGAAGAAAAACAAAAAATACAAAAAAAGGAAATCCATCCATATAAGCCAGTATTTAACAGGGGGAAAGGAAGAAGAAACTAGCAAAGAATACAAGTGCCTTTGACACTTTACAAATACTACTAAACATTGGGTGGAAAAAGTAAATAGTCACACGGAACAGTACCCAAAGCTGGAAGTGTGCTGATGGAGTATTAAATAAAACACAGAAGAGTCAAGTAAGCACTTAGCGAAAGACTGATACAGTGAGATCAGGTAAAACAGATGTCAGAAAGATGGTCCGTTATTATCTAAACACACAAGAAGAAAGGGCTAAATCTTAAAATTTTTGCAGTGACATGAAACCCTTGAATTTGCACAATGCAAAGGGGAATGGAAAGTAAGACTGTGGGCTGAGCAGAGCTGGGACTAGAGGAAGGCAAGCAGGATACCAAGGACACTTGTACAATCCTGAGTATTGAGTGTCTTCTTAAATTCTGCATGCCAGGCACCTTGTTTGCCTCACCCTACTCTGGATCCTGGTGAAGCTCATAATGGAAAGGGAAACCACGTTATTTCTCAGTTAAGCGATAGAGAGAATAATGGAAGGCAACTAAAAAGATCATGACAGATCTCTGAATGTCTGAAATATAAACCAAATCTATGACAATGGTGGATGGGGCAAGGGAGGCAACAGAGAATGTTATAGAAATAAAGTTTAAGGTGTGGTAAAAGAGGAACGTGAACTCTGGGGATAGGTAACTTAGTGGCAAAATCTTTATAAATTTCAATTATTTATTTGGGGAGAACATTTCAGATGTTTATAGCAAGACAGTTAATCAACCTCAATCACTTCCAAAGGTCTGGGGTCAAAAAAAGACATTCATGAAAAATATTACAAAGATGCCAACTATTGTCACTGACCACCATAGAACGCTCATTTCCATTGGTTACACCTGCTCAGTTATCATTTACTTACCTGGGTAGTTCTGATTTGAGAATTCCTCCACTATCCATGGTTCTTCTCCTTGCTCCAATTTGAAAATCACATCTGGTTTGCTAACATGATATCCTGTTAATGGGAAATTACAGAACTTGGACCAAGATCTTTGGACATCAGGGACTCTGAAGAATGAAGAAAGTACAGCTTCAGAAGCTGTGCAATGAAGATGCCCAGCAATAGCTCAGTAAAGCTAGAACATTTTGGCGAAGGGTGGAGTAAGGGCAGTGAACACATACACACACTTCTACTCTCTAAAAGAGTTTAATCATCTTGCTCCCCTGATGCTCAAGGCTAAATAATTACATTCTAGAAATCCACATATTTTTGTAACACAGAAGAAATGTATGCTCTTGGGAGTTGTACAGGGAAACTGTCCTTACCCACAGAGACCAAGTTGCTGTAGTTCTCCAGCATCACATCCCTGTACAGGAGCCTCTGAGCAGGGTCCAGTTGCTGCCATTCCTCTTGGGTGAAGTTCACAGTTAAGTCCTGGAATGAAACTGATCTCTGAAAGAAAACATTTGATCTGGAGTGATCAGAACTGAGTTATATCAAATGTATCATAACATCAAATATAAGCAGACCACTGCCATGGCTAATGGAGTGCTATAAAGAGATACAATTGTGGGAGGGCAGAAAATTAAAAATCTGTCACTGTGTTCATTTTAAAATTTTAAAAATGTACTGAGCTTAAACCATGTCCTGGAGCTATTCCAACTGCCTGGATTACTAATCACATAAAATACTAATGTTGCTTTCAAGGAGCATACATTCTGACAGGGTGACAAAAGAGCATACATTCTGACAGGGTGACAAAAGTAGAAATGTACATCTTTAAAGAGCAATGCTGGACATACACACAAGATAAAGGGTGATCACAAAAGAAGAAAGTTTGCTCTGTTTTTGTTACCCCTTCTTTGAGGGGATAACATTTTTAGTCCTGAAATATAAATAGTATGTTTTATAGGATTGCAGGTAGCCATTAAGAATATACACAGGCACAAAACACACATGGGGAGTTTGGGAATTACAAATCTCTCCATATGAAAGGACAGTAAGGAGCGGGACAGAGGCCAGAGAATAAAGGAATTCTTTTCTCTAATTAGTTGTCTTGAAATCTAGATAGTACAGCACATCAGCAAAACATTCTTGCACAACTAATATATATTTACTTAGAAATTGTAGTATATTTCGAAGTTACTTCAAGCTATACATTAACATCAATAAAGCTTAATTATTTTTGATTCTTTTGGCTGAAATACCAATAAGAATAGAAGTCCAGTGGATTGCTGGGGTGCTCCCTATCCTCCACTTTGCAGACCACTGTTGTGAATAATGGAAATCCAATAAAGGTATTTGTAAGCAAGGACTGAAGATCTGTGACCAAATATGTATTTTGAAACAATGCTCTACAGTATAGGGGCTGGCAAACTACAACCTGTGGGCAAAATCTAGGCTACTGGGAGCCAAATACACATGGTCTATGACGGCTTTCATGCCTCAACAGCTGTACTGGGTAAATCCAACAGAGTCCACGTGGCCAGCAAAGTCAAAAATATTGACCTTGTCCTCTAAAGAAAACATTTGCTGTCCCCTACTCTAGAAAAAATGGAAACTGGCTTAAAAGTCAAATAAGAGGGGAAGAAAACTAAGACACCACTGCAGGACATGACCACAGGTAGTTCCTGGGAAATAGGAAGGAGAGAATCAGTCCTACATAATGAGAGGCAAGGGGAGTTGACCTCTAGTTGACGTGCAGTAGATGTAATGTGCAGATTATTCTGCATCAGCTGGGCTGATGCTAGTAGTATATATGGAGAATATGAAAACAAAACAAAAAAGAGAACAGAGCATAGGAAATGAAAGCACTGATCTTTACCATTCTGTGCTTGAAGCGTCTGTTGAGTAAAGAAGTAGAAATGTCTAGCCGGTAGTTGGATATATGGTTCTGGAGCTCAGAGGAGAGACAGCACGGTGATCAGAAGCAATATTTGAAAGCATAAATAATGAGGAAGGTCTCCATGAACAGATATGAAGTGACAAAAGCAAAGTATTAAAGAATATCTATAATATTCTGCCATTTATGTAAGAAAGGAGATATAAGAAAACACACGTCAGGGTGTGGTGGCTCACACCTGTAATCCCAGCACTTTGAGAGGTCGAGGTGGGCGGATCGCTGGAGCTCAGAAGTTTGAGACCAGTCTGGGCAACATGATGAAACCTCTTTCTCTACAAAAAAAATTAGCTGGGCACAGTGGCATGTGCTGCTCGGGAGGCTGAGGTAAGAGGATCACTTGAGCCTGGGAGGCAGAGATTGCAGAAGGCTGAGACTGTGCCACTGCACTCCAGCAGCCTGGGTGACAGTGCAAGACCTCATCTCAAACAAAAACAACTCACCATATATAATCACAATGTGTACAAAAAAGTTATGGAAAGGATACACCAGAAACTCATGAAACTGGTTGCCTTCAGGGGAGAGGTGGAGTCAGATGGAAAGAATGGAAGGATGGAAACAGGGTAGAAGAGATAAGGAAGGACTGACACTTCTCTAAAATATCTTTCTGTACGGTTTTGATTTTTAGAACTATGGTAGGCCAGGTGTGGTACCTCACGCCTGTAATCACAGCACTTTGGGAGGCTGAGGTGGGAGGATAGCTTAAACTTAGGAGTTCAAGACCAGCCTAGGCAACACAGTGAGACCCCATCTCTCAATTTTTTTTTTTCTTTTGTGCCAGGAGTAGTGGCGCATGTCTGTAGTCCCAACTACTTGGGAAGCTAAGGCAGGAGGACTGATTGAGCTGAGGAGGGCAAGGCTTTAGTGAGCTACGATTGTACCACTGCACTCAAGCCGGGAGACAGGGCAAAACTCGGTCTCAAAAATTAACTTAAATAAGTAAGTAAAAAGGAAAGAAAGAAAAGAAAGAGGAAAGGAAAAGAAAGGAGAAATGAAAGAAAAGGAGGGAGGAAGGAAAAGGAAAACAAGAAAGGGAAAGGGAAGGGGAAGGGGAAAGAAAGAAAAGAATAGGATGAACCCTGCAAAAACTAATCATCAAAGTATCAAGGTTCTAAGTGAAAAAGGACCGTCGTGGGTTGCAAGAGGCTAAGGAGACAGGGCATTTAACGCAACTTGGGTTCCTAGGTTGGATCCTTGACGTGAAAAAGGATATTCATGGAAAATAATTAGCAGAATTTGAGTAAGATTAGATAATAGTACTGTATTCATGTTAATTTCCCAGTTCTAATCACTATCATATAGTTTTGAAAGGTCGGGGAAATGAGGTGAAGGAGACAGGTACTTTGTGTACGATTTTTCTCATTCTTTAGATTTCAAAATAAAGTGGTAAAAAATAGCAGTACTGCCTCCACCTCTGCAGACACCTGGGCTTTGGCCTGCTGTACATCTCACCTCACTCACATGACAGTCCTAGGTCACCCCAGTCTTTCTTTTCTTTGATCTGCTATACATCTTTCTACTGACACACTTTATTAGGTAATTTAGTGAGGCCTTTCCCGCTACCACCACCTAACTGTCTCTTACACATAAACTAGAAATAGTTACATTATCCATTTTATTTCCTCCATGAATTACTTCCTCCAAAGGACCTATAAGCTTCCTGAAGATAAAGAGATCTTATAATTACATGCACAACAATAGACATATAAGGTCTTAATGACTAGAAAGGATGACTGGCAAAAATATTAGAAACAAAAAGCCAGGGAGAAAGAGTGCCAGGGAATTGGAGAGCCCTCACTAGAAACTTCTGTACTCACTAAGGCAGACCCAGTATCCTTCATAGCAGCAGGTGCAAAGTAAGAACAGTGAATGTGTTCACTTTGTGAGAAACTGAAAGGTGCCTATGACAAAAGAAAAAGAAACTCAATTCTGGTGACTCAGGTCCACTCTGCAAGCAACGCTGTAAGTAGAATGATGATCCATTCAGAGCAGAGGAGAGTTCACAGATTCATACAAAACAAGATTACCCACAAAAAAGAAATGATGAGCATTACTATGAGCAGGCATATGGCTACCGAGGACACGTGCCTACATCTTTAAAGGCTAATAGTCTTACTTGCACGGTAGACAGATAATGACCAGACCCTACATGTAATGCAGAGATGAAGACAGCCACCATTGCTCTGTAAGCACACAGTCTGTGGACACACAAGATGGGGGCAAGAATGGGTCCTATGATGAGATGGCTCCTGGCTATGGTCACAATGTAGACAGAAAAGGGGTACAAAGTCAAGGAGCAAACAGAGGAAACACGGTTCAAAGCAGGAGTGTTAAAATTTGCGGCATGTTCAAGAAACTAAATGCAGACTACCATCACTCTTCAGAGGAGCTGAGTGTGAGTGGTCCCCTCCACTGGGGGCATTTGGCACATCTATGGAGACATTTTTGGCCGTCAAAGTTCTGTGGGATGCTGTTGGCATTTCGTGGAGGGAGAGGGAAGGAGGGATGGTAGAGACACTGCAACATGAGGACCTTCTCCTACAGGAAAGAAATGCCCCAAATCCTGTATAACTTTCTAATCTCAAATATTCATAAAAATTAAAAATCTGTTTATAATCATCTGAGCCTAGAACCTTACTCCATTTGGCACTGGAACACATAGTATTTTTATATATATTTTATCCATATTAAATGTTCTTCAGTGTAATAGTGGATACATCAAGGGCAGTTTGTATTTGATTTGAACTGGAACTTTAGGGATTTTTCACTCCTGAAAAATATCACTCATGAAAATGCTATGCACAGTATTCAAATTATGACACATCACTCCTGTAACAATATAAACTTGTAATTATCATATTCATAGTGATTTAACCTAAAAGAGGTCTGTATAAACATCAAACTACTTTTATGACTTTTACTATAGTTCTATCTGGACAAGTCTATATTAAGATATATATTATTTTTAATTACTGTATTTATGTCTCCTCTATATTTGAGTTCTACTGATTTTTTAAAAATTATACAAGTAGGTTATATTATTTAGGATCTCCAAAATAGCCATCCTATTTTGGAGATCCTAAATAATATAACCTACTTGTGTAATTTTCAAAAGGGAGGATGGCTTTTAGTTGGGACTTCTAGAAAGTAGAGCCTAAGGCAAGGACTCAGGCTGTATCATTTCATCTGGGAAATCCAAGCCAGAACAGCGAGAGTAAGGGAAGTAAGGAAGGGAGGAAAGAAAGGATGTAAACAATGAGATACAAGCGGCATTAGCATGCTGCCCACCACTTCACTACAAGCCCCAAAGAGAGGCAAGTTTCCTTAGAAGGAGCATGGGCTCAGCACATGGGACATCTCCAAGTGGACCACCAGGATGAACTGAACTCAGAATAGTGCACAGAAGAGAGAAAGGGTGGGGAATTCATCTGCCCACCTCCTTCTCATTTTCCATTTCCCTTCATTCAAGGTTCACCCACAGTGAGTTGACTTGCCCACACTTTCAGGTTGCATCATCTGGCTCCACCATCTGCCCCTCAGGAAGCTGGTACCACACCTTATGGTGAGTGGTTTCATCCAAGTCTAAAAGAGGAGGCAGCCTGGTGTGAGTGGGTGGCATTACTAAGAGAGAGAAAGGAGATGGCTGACTATGGAAGGTTTGCATCCCAATATAGCTTGTGAAAAAGTATGTTCTGTAAATGGATATGGGTCTGGCAGAGTTGAGAACCACCTCAGCACAGTTTGTATTGTCTGTGTAATATCTTTCTCCTTCACTAGCATGTGAGCTCCATGAGGACAAAGACAGTATCTCCTTCATTCAAGCTGAATGTGACCATCTAGCTTAGTGTATGACGCACAACTGTTTGATCAATATACAGTCATTGAATGGAAGGTCCAGAGTGGTAGGAATTAAGAAGAGGCAGGAAATGGTCATGACATAAACAGCCTTATAGGTCATACCAAGGAGGCTGAACGTGTATTCTGTAAGCGGCATGGAACCTCTTAAGTCATTTCTGTATTAAGACATGATCACACTGGCATTTTGGAGGAACTGGTCAGTGTGAACAACAGCCTTGAGGTGGGGAGAGGAAGGGAGGAAGGGGCCAAGCAGACCACTGAGAAAGCTATTAATATTACGTCAACCCATGAACTGAGGCAGGAGTAGGAATGGAAGTGAAAGGACAAATTCAAGAAAGGTTTATGAGACAACATTAGCAAGCTTGACAAACAGATACGGTAGGAGGTGAGGAAAAGGAGTGATGAAGATGGACTTCCTTTTCTGGCTTGCCTCACTGGCCTGATGGAAGCAGCACTGACAGGGAATAAAGAAGAAGCACACTGAGCAAGTTGTAAATATTATTTCCATTTTGGATACGAGGACTCCAAGTGCCTTCCAGACATCCTTATAGAGATGTCCAGCAAGAATCTCAAGCTGAGGTTCTCAGGGGTAGAAATATTTCAGAGCATAAAGAGTCACAAGTTAAAACCACAAAGGGCATGAAAAAAAATCAGAAAGAATAATGGGCTAACAATGAAATAGCAATGTTCGTGAAACAAGAGAAGATGATTTTATAAAAGATATAAAAAAGGTATGATTACAGGCTGGGTGTGGCGGCTCACAATTGTAATCACAGCACTCTAGGAGGCCAAAGTGGGAGGATCCCTTGAGCCCAGGAGTTTACCAGCCTGGGTAACATAGTGAGACCTCATCCCAATTAAAAAAAAAAATATATGATTACAGAGCTACAAAGAGCATCATGGGAGTGATACCACAGAAATTATCAGAGGTGCATATTAGGGAGGGGCAGTCATACTGTCAAATGCAACAAAGAGTTTGGTAAAGTACGAACTGGAAAACACTCATTAGGTCTGAAAACATTTAGGTTACTGATAAATTTTTCCAGAATAAATCCATCAGAGTGGTGGGGGCAGTCACAAGACTGTATCAAGTGGGTTGAAATGAGACAGGCACGTGAAGAAATTTTACCTACAGAATATCACAAGGAATTGTTCCCTCTAGAACTTGCTTTAAAAGGATGGCTATAATAAACAGTTATAGGGCATTATTTGGGGAGCATTATTCTATTTATTGCAGGTTTTATCCATTTATTCTACGTCTTATCACTGGATCACAGACATCAGAGAGAACCATCAGAATGCTGCCTGCTCAGATGACACTGAGTTGGTTCCCTGTAATTACTATGCTCTGCTTGGGTAGAAGTCACAAGAAACCAACAGCATTTCTTTCCCAGCTGTTTTTTGGCAAAGCTGCCTCTACCTCACTTACTCAAAGATCATCTAAGAAAATTTTTAGATACAAATGATGGGAAAACCACAAAAAATGCCAGTGTAAGGCCTATCTCATATTGTCTGGGCCATTCTGGAACCATTTGAATAAGTCTATAGAAATATATGTTTTCTGTATATCTATGTCCACTTTTCCAGTATTGATCAGATACTCTTCTCTGATGCTGAATTTTATACATTTCAATTTCATCTGCAAACTACTCTAAACCTCTTGAAATTCACTGTATAATGTGGGAAGTAAATCCCTGAGCAACTTACCTGAAATTTGTTCATTTTCAGGTTCTCTTGAGAAAGGGCCAAGAGTGTTAAAAGCAGAGCTGGGTAAGGAAGAATGGGGAATGGAATCATGAGCAATCTGGGTCACACAGCAGCTCTACAATTACCCACAAAGACAGCCACACACCCACTTAAAAACATGGCCTTTTGACCAGTCTGGTTCAGGAAGCAACAGCTTGAGGAAATGTCCACTTTTCCATTTACAGTTCTAGAATGGTCACATAGAGCTTTTCTTACTAAGTGAATGTCAACAAATGTTTTCTACTTTATCACCGTCAATTTATGCCTCCTTTGAAAAAAATTGAAAACCTCTGAGTCCAATTAACAGCAGACTAGGTCAATGAAAGTTAGTATATACAAAGCAGGGAACACCATTCTGGCATTAAAACAGGTTATAGGATTAAAAGATCTATTGGAATAGGAAAATGATATTACATCATTTACCTATTTTCCTACTAATGTGTTTAGCCACTTGAGATGAGAGAATCCAGAAAGAATGAATGAAAGTGCTTTAAGATGTTTGTCTTTTTGACAGTTTGGTCTACCTTAGCTGGAGTTTCACAAGAGGACCTTTTACTAAGAAAGTTATGGTAGATAACTTAAATGTGGTAGATGACCTGGTACTCAAGAGACTAGAATTCAATTATTGGCTCTGTTACTAGCAAACTGCATTACTGAATATTTACTAAGTCGCAATTTTAAAATTAGTTTTTAGTCTTTTTTTTACTCCTATTGTGTGGCTCTGTAAGGGGTAAACTCAGTAAATCCCAGGAGAGGTGATGAACATGGTTTGTGCAGCTCAGAATAAATAAAGGGTGGAGACGGGAGGGAATGACATGTATGTGTTTAGGAAGTGATGAAGAAATCATTTCCTTAGTTATAACCAGTACGCCTTCCCTCCAACGAAGGACTCTCAGATACCTCCAGAGAAGTGTCTTTTCCTGTCAAATCTGGACCCCGCCCACTCCCTTCAATTGTAACTCACACCCTTTTTCTAGAAGTTGAATTGAAATTTGCTCAGCTATAGTAATCAGTGGCTGCAGGACTAAGTGCTTCAGCAGTTCTGGAAAGAGGCTCTCACTATTTGGATGTGCAAACCTTTCACCTTCACCAAGCACCTTCTTCAGGCAAATCAGGGCCCTAGAGAGAGCCCGCCCCGTGGCCTGCAGGTCACGACCCCAAACCTGCCCTGGCTGCCTGGCCTCCCGAGCACAGGAAACCCTCCCTTCAGAGACTGGAAGAGCGCGCCCACCCTCCGCGGCCCCGAGGCCAGTTCCCCCCAGCCCCACCGTTCCTTCCGACGCCCGAGTGCTCGCTCGGAGCTTGCTGCCAGCCCTTTCTATAGCTTGTAGGTGCACTTGGTTCGCCTCCAGTTCGCACCAGGTATAGGTGACGGTGGGACCAGAGATCCACAAACAGCAAGACTCTCACCCGGAAGAGCCTGGCAAACTGGAAGCGCGTCCCGGTAAAAAACAGGAACAGCACATGCGCAGAAAGGCCTCCAGGCCGCCATTCCTGGGGCTCTCGCGAGACCCGCGCCAGCTTTCGGGACCACAGTCCCCAGAAGGCGTCGCGGCCACCGCCCTGCCCTGAGGGACCTTTGGAAAGCTTCTGCTTTAACTACAGGGCTTGGGTGACTACTGTGAATCATCAATACGAAAAGTAAAGTTTCATACACGTTTCACCGAAGGCTATAGATGAGAAAGGAAAATTCTGCGAAATAAAAATGACTGCGAAAGATATTCCAGCAGAATATTAAGGGAATAATACTAACGACCGGCAGAATTTCTCCCAAACAGGATACAGAATCATTGCTGGCTTTTAATAAGTGAAAGCTGAAGATAAATCAGAGTATCTCTAAAGAAAATGATCTATTAGCTGTAACCACAGTTCCCAGAGATATCCAAGTTTAAGCTTAGGTGCACATTCTTCTGACAGTTTTATAAAGAGGAACTCATATGGGTATAATAATTTGTTATTATTTTAATCAGCAACATAGTTAATATACTTTAATGCCACAAATTATCATATATACATTGTGAGTAATATAGAAAATTGCTTTACACCCACAAGGAAAATACATACAGTCATGCATGGCTTAACAGTGGGGATACGTTCTGAGAAATGTGTCTTTAGGCAATCTCATCTTTGTATGAATATCATGGAGTGTTCTTACACAAATCTAGTTGATATAGTCTACTACACATCTAGGCTGTATGGTGTAGCCTGTTTTTCCTAGGCTACAGACCTGTGTAACATGTTACTGTCCTGAATACCATATGTAATGGTGACACAATGGTATTTGTGTATGCAAACATATCTAAACATAGGAAAGGTACAGTACACCTACAGTATTACAATCTTATGAGACCACAGTTGTATATGCAGTACATTGTTGACTGGAACATTCTTATGTCACACATGACTGTATATGTATTGCATATATATGGAATAAATAGAATTTTATAACACTTTACTCATTGGAAGGCATAAAAGTTGCTGAAAAAGTTATGATGTATTATTATTCAATTCCAGAAAAAAACAGTTAGCAACTGGTGGTAGCTAGTCTTCAAACATGGCACCCAATGAACTAAACTTCCCAGTACTCCAGGCTTGTATATTTCCCTCCCATATTGAATTTGGCTGACTCTGTGATTCTCTTTAACCAAAAGAATGCATCAGAAGTGACACTGTGCCAGTTCCAGAAAATAAGCCACACAAAGTCCTGGCAGCTTCCGCTTCGCCCTTTGAAGAGTCCTTAGACACTATGTAAGAAATCCAGCTAACCTGTTAGACCAAGGGGAGAAACCAAGAGAAGTAGGAAGTGAGAGGCCCTGAGACCACATGGAAAAAGAGAGGCCCATCTTTCCTAGCAACGCAGCCACCCCAGCCTTCCAGTCATCTTTGCCTAGACATCAGACATATGAGTGAACATTCTAGGCCAGGGAAGTTCCTGGATGACTTCAGCTCCAGTGGAAATCACATAGCTAATCCCAGTAAACATACAAACTACAAGAAGTAATAAATTGTGTTGTTTTAAGCCCCTAAGTTTTGGGTGGTTTGTTATGCAGCAATAGCTATCTAAACACCAACAAAAGATGATTTCCAAGAATATTATATGAAAAGCTGCCCTTTCAAATCAATGAGAAAGGCTTATTGTTAAAAAGATTATTGAAAAAGTGATGTGAGAAAACTCACTAGCCATTTGTAGTAAAAAAAAACTAAGGTTAAATTCCCATCTCACACATTATAATCATTACATTTCATATAGATATATAATTTGAAATGTTAAAAGCAAACTCTTGGCGTAAGTGATATTTTTTGCATTACTTGCTAGAGAAGTTTTTTTATTGAAATTTTATTAAAACAAAGTTTCCTAGTCATCGAGAAAATTGAATATATTTCTATTCAGTCAAGTTAGATATTCTCAAATGTTTTGCTACTGTTGTAAGTGGGAACATTTTTCTCTCTTATTTTCATTGCCATGTAAACATGACACTAAAGGAAATGATTGATCAATCTGGCCATAAAAAATGGAAAAACTCTTGCTTCAGAAAAAAATAAATTTAAAAAGAAATAAATGGAGAAAATAAAGTGGTTTCATATATATGAGAAGGGTTGAAATAGACTATTAACAGCTCTTTTAGAAATCAGTAAAGATGAGAATTCAAACTTTTTTAAAAAAATGAAAAAAGAACATGAAGAAGGCAATTAATATAGAACTGTAAAAGAGCCATAACTATATATATGAGGTAATGGCCAATACTACTCTAGAGCAAAGAAATGCAAAAAGGTTTTGATTACATACTTTTTGGCAGACTAATTTGGCAAAGATTAAATGGAATAATAAAGTATTGGCATGAATTTGAAAAACACATTTTCCCAGACAGGTTGGGTGGGAGTATAATTCCTATGACATTTCTACAAGACATTCTGTACCCAAATTGAAGATTGCATGCCCTTTATTCCAGCCATTCAGCTTCTAAAAACATCTTAATGAAATAATTAAGTCCGTACAAAAAGATGCATATCAAGAATGTTCCTCATCAGGTTTTTAATCATCATAATTTTGTTTTTAAAAGGAGTCTTGCTGCAATGCCCAGGCTGGAGCGCAGTGGTGCGATCTCGGCTCACTGTAACCCTCTACCTCCTGGGTTCAAGCGATTCTCCTGTCTCAGCCTCCCAAAAACCTGGGATTGCAGGCACCCGCCACCACACCAGGCTGATTTTTGTATTTTTAGTAGAGACGGGGCTTCACCATATTGGGAAATCCTGACCTCAAGTGACTGGCCTGCCTCAGCCTCCCAAAGTGCTGGGATTACAGGCATGAGCCACGGCACCCAGCCAATCATAAGAATTTTTTAAAAGGTGGAGGGAAGCAACTTAAATTTCTACCAACAGTGTGAAGGTGAAGGTAGAACATAAGTGGCCATTTTAAATGTATTTGATGTAATATTTTAATTACAAATATAATTTTCATATTTTCTTCAAATATAACTACTTGCCTTAACATGATTTATTGAAAACATCATTTGTTGCCCAATGCTTTGCAATGTCATCTAAATTCTTACATACCTCTTGTCTATACATGTTCCTGCAAGGAATCAGCATTTACCTACTTTAAAAATTAAAGAAATTTCATACATATTAACATTAATCTGCTTTTTCTAAGATTTTCTGGATGTATTATAAATACTCTAAGAGAAACAGACAAAAAAAAAAACAAAGAAAATGCCAAAATTTGCCACTATTTTAACAGAAATTTTACTAAAAATACAAAATGTCCAATTCTTGAAGAAAATGAAATCTATTTCTATTAATTTGAGTTTAGACATTTTCAGATGTTGTGCTGCTGTTGTAAGAGGGAAAGTTTTTCTATCCTATTTTCATCGCCATATAAAAAACAATTGAGGCTCTAAAACAGTGTTGCCAAAAATCGCCATATGTTTATTAAAAACAGAATCCTAAACATGGGCATAGTTTCCTTCCTTCATTTCTGGAAGGAAGATAGCAGATGATATGTGTTCTGCTTTTGATACATCATTTCAGATTTATTTACCATGTTCTCGTATAGTTATATATTGCTGTATAACAAATTGCCCCCAAAATTAATGGCTTAAAACAACATTATTTACGATCTCACATTTTCTCATGGTAAGGAATGTGGGCACTGTTTAGATGGGTTCTCTGCTTTGTCATGTCTCTCTGCAATCAAGGTGTCAGGCATGGCCACACTCATTTCAAGGCCAACTCAGAAATATCGGCTTCTGTGCACACTTTCATGGCTGATGGCAGGATTCAAATCCTTGCCACCTGAGCCTCTCCATAGGGCAGCTCACAACATGGCAGCTTGTTTCATCAGAGCAAATGAGAAAGAAAGAGAGAGAGGAAAGTCATGGTCTTGAAAACCCCAACCTCAGAAGTGGCGTGCCAGCACTTTTGCTATATTTTATGGGTTAGAAGTCATTATGTGTAGCCCACACTCAAGAGGAGGGGATGGCACAAGGGCATAAATACCAGGAGAGGTGGATCATTGGGAGCCATTTCAGAAAAAGCTTCCAGCTGCATTGAGCAACTGAGAAGTTCAAAAGCTAGCATAAATCTTTTAAAATAATAATTTGTATTACTAGCTTTTTATTTCAGTGCGAGATGTAATTGCTCATGTGTTTTAATCTTTTATTGTAGTGCA
Organism: Cacajao melanocephalus; assembly: GCA_963573385.1. Taxonomy (NCBI): domain Eukaryota; kingdom Metazoa; phylum Chordata; class Mammalia; order Primates; family Pitheciidae; genus Cacajao; species Cacajao melanocephalus. The sequence goes on along the minus strand of CAUYLG010047053.1, from coordinate 14,812 downwards.
AGGTTATATTTTCTTAATAGATGCTGGATTTGATCCTCTATGACAGGGGTTACCAACCCCCAGGAACTCTGAGAAGCATATGGAATGCTCCCAAAATTGTTTCCTAGGGGCTAAAGGTTAAAACGTTTGTTCATCATTGTTTCCAGTGGAACTGTCCACCATCTCCAAGACCCAAGATCTCTATCCCAACAAAGTTAAGAACCAGGCGCACAGCAATAGGTGAGCAGCAGGTGAGTGAACGCTACTGCCTGAACTCTGCCACCTGTCAGATGAGTGGTGGCATTAGACTCACATAGGAGCGGGAACCCTATTGTGAACTCACACATGCAGGATCTAGGTTGCACACTCCTTACGAGAATCTAATGCCCTCCAACCCCAACCATGGAAAAACTGTCTTCCGTGAAACTGGTCCCTGGTGCCACAAAGTTTGGGGACTGCTGCCGTATGGGATCAATTAATCCTACCATACAAGGCATCGGCCTAAAGCAGCAAGCCTGATAGAAGTACGATATTGCTTATTAAGGGCTCAGCTAAGGTAGAAGTTTTGGAATGACACCCTGATAATTTTGGGTGCTGTCCACCAGGATGTAACTTATGTATGGAACCAGTGGCTGATACATGCTATTGTATCCTCAAGTGGCTGGAAATGAAGGGATGATCGTGGAATTAGCCTGTTTCATCATCACTCCCACTTTCTGAATTTGTGCTTTCCATCCCCACAACTTTTATTTGTTTATTTATTGAGACAGAGTTTCGCTCTGTCACCCAGGTTGGAGTGCAGTGGTGTGATCTTGGCTCATTGCAACCTCTGCTTCCTGGGTTCAAGCAATTCTCCTGCTTCAGCCTCCTGAGTAGCTGGGATTACAGGTGTGCACCACCATGCCTAGCTAATTTTTTGTATTTTTAGTAGAGACAGGGTTTCACTATCTTGGTCAGGCTGGTCTGAAACTCCTAACCTCAAGTGATCCACCCACTTCGGCCTCCCAAAATGCTGGGATTACCGGTGTGAGCCACCACACCAAGCCCCAGCAACTTTAGACTTTGTTGGGATACAGATCTTGGGTCTTGGAGATGGTGGTCGGTTCCACTGGAAACAATGATGAACAAATGTCCTAACCTTTAGTCCCCCAGGAGATAATTCTAGGAGCATTCCATATGCTTTGAGTTCTTGGAAGAATCAGATTTCCGTTGTTCATAGCAGGGACCTTAATTGCACCCACTTATGTCGGCATTTCACCTTCTTTATCTCATTCTCTCCAGTCCCTTATCCCTGCTTCCTGGAATCACCTCCCAGATAAACTCTATAACTCAGGCACTGTATGCATTTTACATAACATGTACATGACATCTTACACTGGACCCTTCTTTTTCAACCAGAAGAGGAGCAAATGAAATTTGAATTGAAGATTAGAGAGTTGAAGTAATCTTCATGTATTCACTTTGGATGAAGATTGTAGGTTAATATGTAGATCTTGGGATTCTAATTACTAAATAGATACTATGTTTATGGTAAATGACTGCAGATCTGTCTATCCACAAAGGAAGCATAAAACCTTGGATCCTGCTGAGTTTTTGCCCAGTGAGAGATTCCCCGCAAAAAGTTTAAAGAGTGATGGAAGACTAGAATTTGCTACTTAAAATTTTTTTCCTAAGATGTGCTTTTTAGCATACCAGCGACATTGACTATCTGTGCATTGTTCAGATGGGGTCTGTCTGTGCTTCAGGGTCTTTTGCTATAATCCAGTGTCAGCGTGCGTGCTCCTGAGCTTTATAAAGATGTGTGAACTGGTCCGTGGCCTGTTAGGAACTGGGCCACACAGCAGGAGGTTTTGTTAATATTTTTAAAATTTTAGCTTTTGGTTTGGTTAATCCTATTGTTTCTTTTTACTATTTCATTGATTGCTTCCTTTTATCTGCATTATGTTCTTCCTCATCATTAAAAAAAAATTCTGTTTTTTGCTGGGTGCAGTGGCTCACACCTGTAATCTCAGCACTTTGGGAGGCTGAGTCAGATGGATCACTTGAGCCCAGGAGTTCCAGACCAGCCCTGGCAACATGGTGAAACCCTGTTTCTACCAAAAATACAAAAATTAACCAGTATCATAACTTGGTCTCAAAATAAATAAATAAATTTTAAAAATTATCTTGTTCTTATTTTAACATCTTGAGTTAGACACAGTCAACATAAGAATTTAAGGCCAGGTTCAGTGGCTCATCCCTGTAATCCCAGCACTTTGGGAGGCTGAGCGGGGTAGATTACCTGAGATCAGGAGTTCGAGACCAGCCTGGCCAACATGGTGAAACCCCATCTCTACTAAAAATACAAAACTTAGCCAGGTGTGATGGTGGGCACCTGTAATCCCATCTACTCAGGAGACTGAGACAGGAGAATCACTTGAACTCGGGAGGCAGAGGTTGCAGTGAGCCAAGATTGCACCACTGCACTCTAACCTGGGTGATAGAGTTAAATTCCGTCTTAAAAAAAAAAGAATTAAAAATAATTCAAGGTTCTATATTTTCCTACAAGCTTTTAAAATTTTTATTATTTTTTTTTTTAGTGACCTCCACTCAAATCTACATTTTAGTGGATGAGACATAAAAAAAACCTGATACTACAAATGATTATTTAATTTAAAATGTAGTAAAGCCTACAAAGGTGAAATTCACGTACTACGGGAGTAGACCACGTCTGTGGGTTAGAGAGCGCTTCTTCTGGGAAGAGATATTTGAACAGTGCTTCAAAGGGTGGTACAGAGGAGATGGGGGAAGAACACTTGAAGCACAGTGCAAAGTGAAGAGAACTGTAAGGTGCTCCAGAGCTAAAGTAAATGAGGAGGAGAAAGACTTGCTTTCCACTCTGAAGGTCTTTCTGAGTCTGGAGGTATCACAACCTCTCCTTGGTATCTGAAACGATTTTGTCACACACACCAGCTTGCCCCTTGTGATTCCCGTCAGCCCAGCTTTCAGGAGCCTGGTCCCTGATTCCTTCGTTACCTATCAGGGTCAGTCAGAATCTTACTTCCACAGACCTTCAAATCCTACCTCCTTCTGACGTAGGAGACCAGCAGGGTTTGTTTTCTGGTCACAACCCTGCTAATCAAAACAGGATCTGGTCCAGACAGAATAAAGAAACCAGTAGGAACCAGCAGATGGGGACAAATGCCATCCCTGGCTGCCCTCATTGCTCTAGCATAAGACACTCCCACAAGTGCCATGACCGTTTAAAAATGCCATGGAAATGACGCAGAAGTTATTGCTCATTTTCTAGAAAGCTCTAAATAACCCACCCCTCAATTTGCATTGACCCACTCCTTAATTTACATGTAATTGAAAGTGGGTTTACATGAGTATAAATAGTTACCAAGAGTATAGGTTGCTGACTCAGGGCACACTGCCTATGAGTTAGCCTTGCTCTGCAAGGAGCAGTACTGTTGAATGAAAGATTGCTGTCTAATACCACCAGCTCACCCTTGAATTCTTTCCTGGGTGAAGGCAAGAACCCTCCTAAGGTAAGCCCTTATTTGGGGGCTCAGCTGTCCCACATCACCTTTGGTGCGATGAGGACCAGCTGTGGGGATTGTGGATTCAAACCTCCTGAAAGTTAATGTTGATGGGAGGTGAGCCAGTGAAATGGAAATAGCACCTGAGACAAGACTCTGAGCGGATTGCAGCCCTTTGCAGGACAGGTGCAATGAATGCTATGAGGGAGATGAGGACAGGTACTGTAGGCAGAGAGGAGATGGCCACTCACCCTGGACAGTGGTTCAGAAGCAGCTTCCAGGAGGAAGTGAACATTCAGTTGTTCATTCTGATAGATTACAATTGGCAGCCAAGGGTGAAAAGGGGTCCTCTGGTCAGAAGGAACAGTGTGTGCAAAGGCCAGAGAGTGTGGTATAATTTGCCAAGTTTGAGCTCCAGTCAGGCCTATGAATGACATGGTTGGCTAGTTGGTGCCTTGTTTGTGATGGTGAAGCATGATATATTTTCGAATGAGGCCTATTACAATATCTTCCATCCTACCTGCTCTTCTTACTGCATCACTCCCCCATCAAAAGGTGGACTCTATGTCCCCTCCCCTGAAACCTGGATAGACCTTCATGACTGCCTCAACTAAAAGGATATGGTAGAAGTGAGGCCATGTGACTTACAAGGCTTGGACATAAAAGGCAATACAATCTCCACCCAGCTCTCTGTCTGGGAATGCTTGTTCTTGGGACCTGGACACCATGCTATGAGGAAGCCCAGGCTACATGAGGAAGCTACATGTGTGGATGTTGTGGGTAAAATCCCCAGCTAAGATCCTAGCCAACAGATATGTGAATAAGAAAACCTTCTAGAGGACTCCAGCCCCAGCCGTCATCTGCCTTCAACTGCATGAAAGACCCTGAGTGTGGACAGCTTATAAGTGAACCTTCAGGATCATGAAAGATAATAACAATAAATGGTTTTGCTTTACACCAATAACCGATACAGATAGTCAAATAGTGATTGGGGACAGGAATTCCAAGCCAAAGGAAGGTATAGGTAGGGTTTACTACCAGACCAAAAGAAAGAGGAGTTTCAGCATTTCAGGAGGGGAGGACAGGGCAGGGAAGGGGAGGGGAGGGGAGGGGAGGGCAGGGGTGGGAGGGGAAGTAAGGGGAGGGGAGGGGAGGGGAGGGCAGAGCAGGGCAGGGCAGGGCAGAGGGCAGGGGAGCGAAGGAATGGAGAGAGAGGGAGAAGGGAAGAAGAAAAAAGGCAGACTGGCAAGCCCACACTGGATACTGCTGTTTCCATCAAGGCCACTAAGTGGCAGCATTGGCACAGGCCAGTGGTTGTCAGACTGACCGTTGCTTTGCCAGGCAACCTTGCTGTGAAAGCTCAGTGTCTGCGGCTGCAAAGTAAAGAAGGCCTGGATGACAGTGAGTGCTGAGGAAGGCCTGGGAAGGCCTAGATCTTGATGATACATCAAATAATGTCAGCCTCCCACAGCTGTTAACCTGAGTCAATTCATTTGTGGTGGACATGTTTTTTCTTCCGGTCCTCCTTTTTCTGAGAAAAAACACTTCAATTTTGTGGGGGGGGGCACTACACCACCACCACTCAGGTCTGCCATATACAGTCCTACAGGCTGTGCCCTGCACAACTCCAGAGAGTCCATCCATTTAGACTGTGCTGAGTGGTGCCTACTTGAATTGAGCAGTGCCTAACCTGTACGACTGTCAATAACAGCCCTTGAAAGATAGTCCAAGTTGCCCATTGTACTCCTGGTCTAGATGCAAGCACATTATCTGAACCAAACGTATCATGGATTTGATTTTGAATCCTGAACAGAATGTTCATCCTGTTCATCCTGACACGAATGCTGTGAAGCAACTTCCCATTAGCTCCAGCTACGTGCATCTCCAGAGTTCTCCCTGGTTCTGTTTTTTTTTTTTTCCAACTCCAATAGAAATCAAATTCCCTTTTGATTTAGTTGGCCAGAGATACTGTCTCTTGCTAGCAACCAAAGATCTCCAACAAGCCACAATCTATGCCTCAAACCTTTCTCAAGGAACCAGATTTCAGCAAAAGGTCTTGGGTATTAAGATTAAGGTTAGTCTTTATTCACTATCTATTCATTTATTCATCCAGCAAATATTTTGGGGGTACCTACCATGTGCGAGGCAAAGTTTTAGACTCTAGGTCTCAGTGGTGAAGAAGCCAGCCATGCATGGTTACAACCTTCATATAGGCTGCCTCTTCAAAATCTGGTGAGAAAGACCACAGTACGTAGGTGATTACAGAGAGCTATAGAATTCCAAATGGGGAGAAGTATTGTGAAAGAATTGAATGGAAATGCTGTGTGGAAGATATTTACACATAGGTAACATCTATTTTAGGCTTGCTACAAGCAAGCACTTTCTACCCTTTATCACAATTAATCCTTAGAACAATGCTGCAGGTTAAGTACTACTACAGATCCTATTATATAGATGCATAAACTAAGCTTACATTAAGCATAACTATACATTTAATAATTAAAAAATATAACTATAAATAGATTTTTCTCAAGACTTGGATCTTTCAATGATAAAAATGGGTCAGTCCCGAGCAAACAGGGAGAAGTTGTCACTCTAATAAATAACTTGGCTATGACCACACTGTTAGGGGGTGGTGGGGTAAGTATTGACTTCAGGTCTAGTTTTATCCTGAAGCTTGTGCACACAATGACTACCTGACAGGTGCCCTTGGATGTTGTGGGCAGTGTGTGGAGAAAGGGAGGAGAGTGGGAGAGGCTGGAGGCAAGGAGGCCAAAGGGGAGACTGAGGCAATGGCCCAACACACAGTGGGCACGGAGAAGGGAGTAGCTGATTAGATGTGAGGGGTGGAGGGAGCAGAAGATCTGGGATGACACAGGGGCTTAGGTGTAGGGATGGGGCAGAAGTGGTCTGTGAGTAGAAAGAATTCAGGGTTGGCCATGTTGGGTTTGCCATCTGGGTCCAAATGCCAGTAGGCAGTTGGAGAAGAATCTCAGAGTTAGAGAATCCTTGTAGCTCAGCTTGTCAGCACCAAGAGCCATGTTAGAGGTCAATATCAGTCAAGGGTCCTGGCTGCAAGCAGCAGATACGGACTCACACAAACATAAGCAAAAAAAGGGCACTTTTCAATAAAGATGTTAAATATAGGAGACTCATGAGGAGGCTTACAAAACCAAGGTAGAATATGGGTGGGAACCAAGGTAGGTGGGGTGGCCGGAGTCAATCACAGGATCATCTGGCAAGGATGCCACTACCACCACTGCCCCTGGAAAGTGGATGCTATGCTGCTGTCACTTCTTCCAGGGCCACTGAATAATAGGTACCACTGCTGCTGTTGCTGGCATAAAATAAATGCATGAAACAGTGCATTTTCCCAAATGCGCTCTTCTGGTGCATTTGTATTTGTTAGTTGGTAGACACATCTGTTTGTCTGAACTTAAGTCACATGGCCCATGCCCAAGTGCCAGCGGGCAGAGAAAGCAGATATCTGGCTTTTCAGGTTCCCCTAGTGGGAGAAGGTGCCCTGCCTTCTAGCAAGATTTACGCAGTGAATGATTTGCCATATACAAAGGGGATGATCAGAAGTGAGGTAACCAGAATGAATGAATGAATAAACAAATAAAAATAAAATGTCTAGTACAACTTCTGCAGCTCTCAGATACATTCATGTCATTTTATAGATGATGCACTAAGAAAAATCCTGTGGCTCAATGAGCAGAGCTGTCCAAAATCATCCCCAGCAAGCTCTCATGAGGTTGCCTGGACCTTGAGGCAACTAAGTCATTGCAATGGACCGAATGTTTGTGTCCCCCCAGAATTCATGTGTTGAAATCCTGAAATCCTAACTCCCAGTGCAATGATATAGGAGGTGGAGCCTCTAGCAGGTGATTAGGTCATGAGGATGGAATCCTGTCAATGTTACCTTTTTTTTTTCTTTTTCTCTGTCCTGGATCACTTGGTCTCAAAGAGTCCCTAAAAAGTTCCCCTTTTGAGGGGAAAAGCTTTCAAGAACTTCATTAACCACACTGAAATTTCAGGGACTCAGTTAACTCCTTCTCCCAAGGACGTGTGTATCTGGGAAAGGCAATGCTTAAAAACTTCCAATAAAGCACCAAGAGTGACTTGGTATCACCTGTGGAGAATAAGTAACAGTAGATTGTTTGGGGAGAGGGAGCATCCCAGATTCCTTAAATTGAAACAGGGACACCACGCCTGTTAGTAAGTCTGGTCCTGGTGGCCTTTCACCATCCTCCTTCCCTATACTAGCAGGCTGAGTGGTCCCAGAAGCCTGGACCCAGGGCTCAAGCCTGGGTTAGACCAGGCAGGTGCCTCCAGGCTCCCACCTAGTACCTCCTTGGGCTCGTTAGTCAGAGTTCCAGTGCCAGGCTGAATGCAGACGCCTTTCTCCACCTGCATCACCTAAGCTTGCTCTGCAGGAGTTAGTAGGACTGACAGGTAAAGGGGAGGAGGGCTGGGAGAGGGCTACCAGCTCTAATGCCGTTTGTCATCATCTTGACTAAAGCTGCAGCCAGGGTCACAGGAGTCTTCTGAATTGCTTATGGAGCCTCCTCTGGGAGCTGAGACACATTAGCTGGGATGAAGCCATCAAGGCAGATGGATCAAGAGGAGGGGGTAAGATACAGGCTGGGATGAGGAGCTGGCTAGACTTAGAGAGGTGGAGTTGAAGGCTACTGGTTGCTTCCCTCATCTCCTATATGAAAAAAAGAGAAGAGAAGGAGAAGGAAAAAAGAAGAAGAAGAAGGAAGAGGAGGAAGAGGAGGAGGAAGAGGAGGAGGAGGGAGGAGGAGGAGGGAGGAAGAGGAGGAGGAAGAGGGAGGAGGAGGATGTAGGAATAGGAGGAGGAGGATGTAGGAGAAGGTGTGGGGGAGGAAGAGAAGAAGGATGTAGTCTTCCTACATCTAGAAGAGTGCTTGGCAGATATTAGGTGCTCAATACATGTTAGCTAGATAGATACATTGAATAAATGAATGAACCAGACCCAAGCCTTTCTGAGTTATTTTCATCTTGCCCACCCTCCCTCAAATCTCAAACATGTATCCCTCCCCTCCAGCCCACAGGGAAGGTGTGACAATGTCATGTAGTTGAAGGTGTGAGTGTCTTAATGGCAGGTCCCTATGAGAACACCAGAGAAGAGAAAGCCACAATGGTCATGAACTAATGGTGGAATTTTAGGACTGAGGAACAGTAGTTGAACGGAGTGGATGGCTCTCAAGTGACCTAAACCAGGGCAAGGAGTTTTGGGAACCTGTGCAAAGGGAAGTCAGATATGGGTTATGTCTGCTGGCAGGGAGTGATTACTAATTACTAATAAGTCCTGGGAAGCCCCAGCTAGTGGTGGGGCTTCCCCAGGCTTCCAGACCCCCAGATCTATCTGTGCGTGTTGGTGTCGATCTTTCATCGCAGAGGTCATCCACTGTGCCTGGTTTAGCTCTAGTGTTGCACAGAGGTGCCTCAGGGAGTATATCCATTAGAAGGCCTCCAGTTATAAAAACAAATCCAGTTCAACTGGGTTTAGACAGTACTTATTGGCTCATGGAGCCAGGAAGTCTCAGCAACAGGGTAGGTGGGACAGACACTGTGAGTTGCTGACCAAAATAGCTATTCTCCTCTCTTTCCCTTATTTACAGACACCTGATTTTGTTTGGGCTGCAGTGTATCCAGGGAAGGTGAAATCTCACCCCAGCCACAGAAATGAGAACCATGACTGGTCTATGTCATTCATGATAATGTCACTTTCCTGTGGAAGTGATTAGTGATTGATTTAGTGGGCACATGACCAGTCCTGGCCAATGAGAGATAAGGGGAAGCCTGCTGAGGGGCTTCTGGGAAAGACATTCCTTTTGGATGAGAAAAGATTTATGGGATGAAAAAGCTTTACCTTACGTTTCTATTTGCCTGTTATCATGTGATGCATAGAGCTGTTGCAGCTGTCTTGTGATCATAAGGAGAAACACTGCTGACACACTGACTAGTCAAAAAAAGAAAGTGCCTAGATTATTGAGGATATCATCAAGTCACTGAACCAGCCCTAAAACTGCCTGCTCCCAGACTGTTAAGCGAAATAATATAATGTTCTGTCTTTTCACTCAATTTTAGCTGGATAGTCTGTCACTTGCATCCCAAAACAAATCAATATGGGGACTTCAGGCACAGTGTGATCAGATCTGGCTCTGATTCCTTTGGATTATTTGGACTCTGCCTCCTTCATGTGTCAGCTTTATGCTCAAGCTGGTGTCTCTTACAGTTGCAAGATGGTTTCCAGAAGCATCCAGGGACGCCTGTGTCTTGACTCTCAACTGGGAAGAAACAGCATGTTGATTCAACAAACAGCAAACAAATGCAGTGGTTTAAAACAACATACATTTCTTATCTCAGTTTCTGCAGGTCAGGAGCTCAGATATGGTTTAGCTGAGGCTTCTGCTTTAGGGTCTCTGACTGTTAGAATCAAGGTGTCAGCCAGGTAGGTCTTGAGTCCTAAGTGAAGACCCAACTGGGCAAGGATCCACTTCCAAGCTCACTTAGAAGGTTGTTGGCAGAAGACATTTCTTTGAGATAGGACTGGGGCCTGCCGTTTCTTTTATATGGGCCTCACCAACATAGCATTTTGCTTTATCAAAGCATGCAGGCCAAGAAGAAAGCAACAGAGAAAGTTTGCTAGCAAGAAGGAAATTACGATTTTATGTAACTTAATCACAGAAATGACATCCCATCACCTTTGCCACCTTTGATTAGCTAGCAGAAAGTCAAGGTCCTGCCCCCGTTCAGGAGAAGGGACCACACAAGGGCATGAATACCAGGAGGTGGGGATCACTGGGGGCTATTTTAGATGTCTGTCCACCATACCAACTAACAGACATCTAAAAACTAAAATCTTGAAAGTAGCCCATGTAGTTTAGGAGTTCTACATCTGTTCTAAGGAAAGCTTCTGATGTAAACAAGAATACAAAGATGTTCATTACAACTTTTTTTTTTTTTGAGACCAAGTCTTGCTCTGCTGCCCAGGCTGGAGTGCAGTGGCGTGATCTTGGTTCACTGCAACCTCCGGCTCCCGGGTTCAAGTGATTCTTCTGCCTCAGCCTCCCGAGTAGCTGGGACTACAGGTGTGTGCCACCACACCCGGCTAATTTTTTGTATTTTTAGTAGAGATGGGGTTTCACTGTGTTAGCTCAGATGGTCTCGATCTCATGATCTTGTGATCTACCCACCTTGGTCTCCCAAAGTGCTGGGATTACAGGCATGAGCCACCGTGGGAAAGTAGACACCACCTAATCATCTATTAATAGGGGAACTGCTAAATAACTAATGACATATCAATGCTCTTTAACAATAAAAAGGGCCATGGCATATTGTTGAGTGAAAAAACAATTAGCAGAGCTATATATATGGCATCATGTTATTTAAAACTCAACAAACAATATTATGTATTTCTATACTCTGTTTACATACACATGTATATATAGAAAAATATATATACATGTATATTGTCAGTACCCACCCAACTGACAATCCCGGTTGTGATTGTGGAGCCAAAGGGGGCAAACTGACTTGAGTGTGGTTGTCAAAGGGGATTTTACTCTTATCTGAGAGACCGGTTAAGTTCATGAACCATGGCAGCTGGACTAGTTGGGTTTAAATCCTGGTTCTGCAGCTTATTGGCTGAGTAACTTTGGGCAAAATACTTAACCTCTCTAAATCTGTTTCTTCTCCTCTAAAAGAAGGATGATAATGCCACTGATAATTTTAGCGTAAGGCTGCCTCCTTACATATTTTAAGTTTGTCCTTGCCCGACATGGTGGCTCACACCCCAGCACTTTTAGAGGCCGATGTGGGCGGATTACGAGGTCAAGAGATCGAGACCATCCTGGCCAACATGGTGAAACCCTGTCTCTACTAAAAATACAAAACTTAGCTGGGCATGGTGACATGTGCCTGTAGTCCCAGCTACTCGGGAGGCTGAGGCAGGAAAATCGCTTGAACTTGGGAGGCAGAGGTTGCAGTGAGCCGAGATCGTGCCACTGCACTCCAGCCTGGTGACAGAGCAAGACTCCATTAAAAAAAAAATAAAAAGTTTGTCCTACAGGTTTCTCCATACATAGTGAACTGTAACCCACCCGGATGTGTAAATAGAGTGTAACTGACTCTTGGACCAATCACTGAGTCTCCAATTAATCAAAGGTGGCCAACTGTTCACATTGTGTACAAATAAGGCAAATGCCAAGCTGCAACCAATCCAGCTGTTTCTGTGCCTCACATGTGTTTTCTGTACATCCTTCCTTTTTCTGTCCATAAATATTATCTGGCCATGTTGCACCTCCCTCCTCAAGTTGCTCTGAACCTATTCTGGCTCTGGGGACTACGTCGTTTGCTCAATTAAACTCTGTTAAATTTCATTTAAGTTTTTAACTAAACAAGTATTTGTTGTTTATCTGAAATCCAAGTTGAACCGAATGTCCTATATTTTAATTTGGCAATCTAATCCTGGCAATGGAAAGACCCTGAAGAAATTTGAGGCAGAGGAATAACATAATCTAACTTAAGATTTAATAAATACATTTATTTATATAATTAAAACTGTGGGTTACTATCAATGAGCTTAGAGGATTTTGAAGCATATAAATAAGTTTCAGGGGTATTTAGAGAAATTCATGATGCGAAGTCTTCATCTAACAGGTAGAGCAGTTGGTGAGGTGAGGTGAGATGAGCCTGGTCTCCCACCAGCTTGGAGGAAACATGAGCTGTCTCTGCACTTCTTTGACTTTACCTTTGCATGGTTCTTTACCTGTCATCCAGGCCTGTCACATCCAGTATCTCCTTCCATCCTGACCACACCCCTGTGTGGAAAGTAGGTCACATCAATGGTAAATATGATGTCGTTATGCAGATGTAGAAACTGAGGCTCAGAGAGGTGAAGTGACCTACCCAAGGTCACACAGGGAGGTAGCACAAGGGCCAAGTGTGCCACTCAGGTCTGTGCAACTCCAAAGCTCTTTCCTCTCTTCCTCACTGCTCTCGGTTCTTCAAGACATCCAGCCTGCGGTCTATCCATGCTGGAGGCTTGCAGCCAGGTCTGTGTGTGGGGTGCAGGAAGGAGCCCCCAGGGACAGCTGGTGGCCTTGGTGCCTCTTGTGTCTTTGCTGGAGCTGGGCGTGCAGGTGGCGGACCCTCCTTGCCTCCTGGGCTGTGAAGAAGGAAGCAGCGATGGCGTGCCGCAGGCGGCGGGCATAGGCCTCCAGGAGCACTGTGGAGCCTGCCAGGAGCTGCAGGGCTCCTGAAGCCAGTGGGGCGGCCATTCGGGGACGCCGGGCAGGTAGCAGTGGGCAGTGGGCAGAGGTGAGGCGGAGCTCCCACTGGTAGGAGCTGTGGACAGAGAGGAAGGGGCTCTCTGGAGGTGGCTGGTTGAAGAGGAAAGGGATGAAGCCCAGGACGGTGTATGCCACCTTGGGAAAGGAGAAAAAGGCGGCGTCAACTGAGGGCCCCTCTGGCCACTCCCCACCTCTAGAGGAGACTGGTCCAGGTTTCCCTGCCTTCATCTGCAAAATGGGTACAGAAATAACTTCTGTTTCCCAGGGTTTGAGGAGGACCCAGTGAGACTAGGAGTCTGAAGCAGGTTCTCCTGCCAAATAAAAATCACCATGCAAATGTCACTATTGTTAGCATCTTTGAGCAGAGTACTTTAGAGAAAACAAATTGTTTATGGATGTTTGCTCTTTGCTGAGTCCTTAGTGAATACTTTAGATGTTCTATTCCATCCAGTATACAGAATTCTATGGGTCGAGCCCAAGAGGAGCCTAATTTAAAAGGTAGGAAGTGGCCAGGCACAGTGGCTCATGCCTGTCATCACAGGACTTTGGGAGGCTGAGGTGAGTGGATCACTTGAGGTCACGAGTTTGAGACCAGCTTGGCTAACATGGTGAAAGCCCGTCTCTACTAAAAATACAAAAAATTAGCTGGGTGTGGTGGCACGTGTCTATAATCCCAGCTTCTCTGGAGGCTGAGGCATGGGAATAGCTTAAGCCCGGGAGGGGAGGTTGCAGTGAGATCGAATCACTGCACTCCAGACTGGGTGGCATAGCGAGACTCCATCTCAGACAAAAAAGAGATGTGAAGCCCAAAGCCACACATGGGTTGCATGTTGCCGACCCAGGAGTCAGTCTCAGCCAAGGTGGGTCCCTGTGTCCTGCTTGTAAGCATTGGGCCCTGCAGTTTCCATGGATATGTCCAGGTGAGGAAGAACGGTATCTAGAGAGGCAGGGAAGAAGTTCACCATTTGAGCTTTGGAATCAACCTGGGTTGGATTCTGCTCTAACCCAGGGGCATAGGGATGGCCTTCCACACCCCAAATGGTTCAACGGAACGTAGGAGAAACTCCCAAAGCTTTCAGAAAAGATGAAATAATATCAAAGCAATGAGTGGGCCTGGCCAATTTATGCCTTCCTAGAGGATCAGAGTGGGGGCCCTCAAAACTTGCAGAGTGGGGGCCCACAGCTTGCAAGAAAATGCTGGAAACAATTGTGGAGTATTGCTGAGGCTCTGGAAGGCACAGAGAATGACATTGGAGGAAAAGCCTCAGAGATTGACTCCTTGGCCAGAGTCATTCAGAAAAGTCAGCTTGAATGCTTTAGGAAAACCATCAGATTACTTTCCTCCCTCACTTCCTCCCACCCTCCCTCCCTCCCTCCCTCCCTCCCTTCCTTCCTTCCTTCCTCTCTCTTTCTCTCTCTCTCTCTCTCTCTGTCTGTCTCTCTCTCTCTCTCTCTGTCTGTCTCTCTCTCTCTCCTGCTTTCTTGCTTTCTTTCTTGAAGGAAACTTGCTGACCCAGGTTGGAGTGCAGTGAAGCAATCTTAGCTCACTGCAAGCTTCACCTCCCAGGTTCAAATGATTCTCTCACTTCAGCCTGCCAGGTAGCTGGGATTACAGGCATGCACCACCATGCCCACCTAATTTTTGTATTTTCAGTAGAGATGGGGTTTCACCATGTTGGTGAAACTGGTCTTGAACTCCTGACCTCAAAGTGCTGGGATTACAGGCATGAGCCACCACGCCTGGCCCCCTATCTTTCTTTTTATGTATACATGAGAAAGATATGACAAAATAAACCTATGTTGAGAGAGAGATCCAAGATGGCCGATTAACAACAGCTCAGGATTGTAGCTCCCAGTGAAAGCGCAGAGAGCGAGTGGACGCTGCACTTTCAGACTAATTTTTGTTGCCCACAGACTAGGAGATTCCCGGCGGAGGAGCCACACGGGTCGCCAGCGCGACTTTTTTGGCCGGCGCGGCTATTTTGCCGG
>CAUYLG010047052.1:0-18373 GCA_963573385.1 Cacajao melanocephalus | reverse complement strand
TTGTTGCCATAGCTTTCGGTGTTTTAGTCATGAAGTCCTTGCCCATGCCAATGTCCTGAATGATATTTCCTAGATTTTCTTATAGGGTTTTTATGGTGTTAAGTCTTATGTTTAAATCTTTAATCTATCTGGAGTTAATTTTTGTATAAGGTGTAAAGAAGGGATCCAGTTCCAGCTTTCTGTATATGGCTAGCCAGTTCTTCCAACACCATTTATTAAACGGTGAATCCTTTTCTCATTGCTTTTGTCAGGTTTGTCAAAGATCAGATGATTGTAGATGCGTGGCATTATTTCTGAGGCCTCTGTTCTGTTCCATTGGTCTATATCTCTGTTTTCGTACCAGTACCATGGTGTTTTGATTACTGTAGACTTGTAGTATAGTTTGAAGTCAGGTAGCATCATGCCTCCAGCTTTGGTTTTTTGTTTTTTTGTTTTTTTTTCTTAGGATTGTCTTGGCTATTTGGGCTTTATTTTGGTTTCATACTGTTTAAGGTGTTTTTTTTTTCTCCAATTATGTGAAGAAAGTCAGTGGTAGCTTGATGGGGATAGAATTGAATCTATAAATTATTTTTGTGAGTATGGTCATTTTCATGATAGTGATTTTTCATAAACAAGAGCATGGAATGTTTTTCCATCTGTTTGTGTCCTCTCTTATTTCTTTGAGCAGTGGTCTGTAGTTCTCCTCAAAGAGGTCCTTCACATCCTGTGCTAGTTGTATTCCTAGGTATTTTATTCTCTTTGTAGCGATTGTGAAAGGGAGTTCACTCATGGTTTGGCTCTCTGTTTGACTGTTACTGGTGTATAGGAATGCCTGTGATTTTTGCACATTGACTTTGTATCCCGAGACTTTGCTGAAGTTGTTTATCAGCTTAAGGAGATTTTGAGCTGAGACAATGGGCCTTCTAAATATACAATTGTGTCATCTGCAAATAGAGAAAATTTGACTTCCTCTTTTCCTATTTGAATATGCTTTATTTCTTCTTTTTCTTGCCTGATTGCCATGGCCAGAACTTCCAATACTATGTTGAATAGGAGTAGAAAGACAGGTCATCCTTGTCTTGTGCCAGTTTTCAAAGGCAATGCTTCCAGTTTTTGCCTGTTAAGTACGATACTGGCTGTTGGTTTGTCATGAATAGCTCTTATTATTTTCCGATACATTATATTGATACCTAGTTTATTCAGAGTTTTTAGCATAAAGGGCTGTTGAATTTTGTTGAACACCTTCTCTGCATCTATTGAGATCATGTGGTTTTTGTCTGTGGTTTTGTTTATGTGATGGATTATGTTTACAGATTTCCATATGTTGAGCCAGCCTTGCATCCCAGGGATGAAGCTGCCTTAATCATGATGGATAAGCTTTTTGATGTGCTGTTAGATTCGGTTTGCCAGTATTTTATTGAGGATTTGTCACATCAATCTTCATCAGGGATATTGTCCTGAAATTTTCTTCTTTAGTTGTGACTCTGCCAGGTTTTGGTATCAGGATGATGTTGGTCATAAAATGAGTTAGGGAGGATTTCCTCTTTTTATATTGTTTGTTTGGAATCGTTTTTGAAGGAATGGTACCAGCTCCTTTTTCGACCTCTGGTAGAATTCAGCTGTGAGCCCTTCTGGTCCTGGACTTTTTAGGGTTGTTAGGCTATTAATTGCTGCCTCAATTTCAGTCCTTGCTATTGATCTTTTCAGGGATGCAACTTCTTCTTGGTTTAGTCTTGGGAGGGTGTAAGCGTTCAGGAATTTATCCATTTCCTCTAGATTTACTGGTTTATTTGCATAAAGGTGTTTGTAGTAATCTCCGATGGTAGTTTGTATTTCCGTAGGATTGGTGGTGATATCCCGTTTTTCATTTTTTTATTGCATCTATTTCATTGTTCTCACTTGTCTTCTTTATTAGTCTTGCTAGTGGTCTGTTTTGTTGATGTTTTCAAAAAAACAGCTCCTAAATTTATCCTGATTTATTGAAGTTTTTTTTTTTTTTTTTTAATTTCCTTCAGTTCTGCTCTAATCTTAGGTATTTAGTGTCTTCTGCTAGCGTTTGTATTTGTTTGATCTTGTTCACCTAGTTCTTTTAATTGTGATGTTAGGGTGTCGATTTTAGATCTTTCCTTGCTTCTCTTTTGGGCATTTAGTGCTATAAATTTCCCTCTGGACACTACTTTAAAGGTGTCCCAGAGATTTTGGTACACTGTGTCTTTGTTCTCCTTGTTTTCAAACAACATTTTCATTTCTGCTTTCATTTCATTATTTATCCAGTAGTTATTCAGGAGTAGGTTGTTTAGTTTCCATGTAGTTATTTGGTTTTGAGTGAGTTTCTTAATCCTGAATTCTAATTTGATTGCACTGTGGTCTGAGAGAGTTTTAGTTATGACTGATTTTCATTCTTTTGCATTTGCTGACTAGTGTTTTACTTTCAATTATGTAGTCAGTTTTAGAGTAAGTGCGACGTGGTGCTGAGAAGCATGTATATTCTATGGATATGCGGTGGAGAGTTCTGTAGATGTCTATTAGGTCTACTTGGTCCAGATCTGAGTTCAAGTCCTGGATATCCTTGGTAATTTTCTGTCTCGTTGATCTGTCTAATTTGACAGTGGAGTGTTAAAGTCTCCCTCTATTATTGTGTAGGAGTCAAAGTCTCTTCGTAGGTCTTAAGAACTTGCTTCATGTATCTGAGTGCTCCTGTATTGGGTGCATATATATTTAGGATAATTAGCTCTTCTTGTTGCATCGATCCTTTACCATTATGTAATGCCCTTCTTTGTCTCTTTTGATTTTTGTTGGTTTAAAGTCTATTTTATCAGAGACCAAGATTGTAACCCCTGCTTTTTTTTTCTATTTGCTGGTAAATCTTCATCCATCATTTTATTTTGAGCCTATGTGTGTCTTAGCATGTGAGATGGGTCTCCTGAATACAGCACACTGATGCAGCTTCACTCTTTATCCAATTGGCTAGTCTGTGTCTTCTGATTGGGGCATTTAGCACATTTATGTTTAAGGTTAATATTGTTATGTGTGAATTTGATCCTGCCATCTTGATGCTAGCTGGTTGTTTTGCCCATCAGTTGCTACAGTTTCTTCATAGTGTCGATTGTCTTTACAATTTGGTATGTTTTTGCAATGGATGGTACTGGTTCTTTCTTTCCATGTTTAGTGCTTCCTTCAGGAGCTCTTGTAGGGCAGACATAGTGGTGACGAAATCTCTCAGCAGTTGCTTGTCTGTAAAGGATTTTATTTCTCCTTTGCTTATGAAGCTTAGTTTGGCTGGATATGAAATTCTGGATTGAAAATTCTTAAGGATGAATATTGGCCTCCACTCTCTTCTGGTTTGTAGGGTTTCTACCAAGAGATCCACTGTGAGTCTGATGGGCTTCCATTTGTGGGTACCCGACCTTTCTCTCTGGGGGCCCTTAGCATTTTTTCCTTCATTTTAACTGTGGTGAATCTGATGTTTTGTGCCTTGGGGTTGCTCTTCTCGAGCAATATCTTTGTGGGGTTCTCTGTATTTCCTGGATTTGAATGTTGGCCTGCATTGCTAGGTTGGGGAAGTTCTCCTGGATAATATCCTGAAGAGTGTTTTCCAACTTGGTTTCATTCTCCTGTCACTTTCAGGTACACCAATCAATCAAAAGTAGATTTGGTCTTTTCACATAATCCCATATTTTTTGGATGCTTTGTTCATTTCTTTTCATTCTTTTTTCTCTAATCTTGTCTTTTCACTTTATTTCATTGAGTAGATTTAAATCTCTGATATCGTTTCTTCCTCTTGACTGATTTGGCTATTGAAATGAGTCTACTTCACGAAGTTCTCATGGTGTGTTTTTCAGCTCCATTCAGTTGTTGATGTTCTTCTCTATGCTGGTTATTCTAGCTAGCATTTCATCTAATCTTTTGTCAAGGTTCTTAGTTTCTTTGCATTGGGTTAGAACATGCTCCTTTAGCTTGGGGAAGTTTGTTATTACCCACTTTCTGAAGCCTGCTTTTCTTAATTTGTCAAACTCATTCTCCATCCAGTTTTGTTCCCTTGCTGGTTAGGAGTTTTGATCCCTTGGAGGCTAAGTGGCATTCTGGTTTTTGTGATTTCAGCCTTTTTATACTGGTTTCTTCCCATCTTTCTTTGTGAATTTATCTACCTTTGATCTTTGAGGTTCGTGACTTTTGGATGGGGTGTATCAGTGGACGTACTTTTTGTTGATGTTGATACTATTTATTTATGTTTGTTAGTTTTCCTTCTAACAGTCAGGCCCCTCTGCTGCAGGTCTGCTGGAGTTTGATTGAGGTCCACCCCAGACCCTGCTTGCCCGGGAATCACCCATGGTGGCTGCAGAACAGCAAAGATTGCTGCCTGTTCTTCGTCCCAGAAGGGTACCTGCCAGATGTCAGCCAGAGCTGTCCCCCAGTCAGAATACACAGGGCTCAGGGAGCCACTGTAGGAGCCAGTCTGTCCATTATCAGAGCTCAAGTGCTGTGCTTGGAGATTTGTTGCTTCCTTCACACCTGCTGGGCAGGGATATTTAAGTCTGCTGAACTGGTACCCAGAGCTGCCCCTTTTCCTAGGTGATCTGTCCCAGGAAGTCAGGGGCTTTATTTATAAGTCTCTGATAAGCTGCTGACTTTTTTCAGAGATGCTCTGCCCAGCAAGAAGGGAGTCTACTTGACAGTCTTCCTGCAGAGGTCTTGCTGAGCCCTTGCTGAGCTTTTGTGGGAAAAGGGGTGGTTGTGGGTTCACCTTCAGCAGACTCAAACATCCCTACCCAGCATCTCTGAAGGAAGCAACATATCTCCTAACACAGTGCTCAAGGTCTGATTAAAAAACAGACTGTCTCCTCAAGTGGCTCCCTGACCCCCACACATGCATCCTGACTGGGAGATACCTGATACAGGAGAGCGCTGGGTGGCATATGGCAGGTAGCCTTTTGTTATGAAGGAACAGGCAGCAATCTCTGCTGTACTACAGCCCCCATGGGCAATTCCCAGGCAAGAAGGGTCTGAAGTGGCAACCTCCAGCAGACCTGCAGTAGAGGAGCCTGTTAGAAGGAAAACAACTAACAGAAAAGACATATAATCAGGGACCCCATCCAAAGATCACCAACTTGAAAGACCAAAGTTACATAAATCCACAAAGATAGGAAGAAACCAGTGCAAATAATAGGCTGAAATCTCCAAAAACCAGAATGCCTCGTCTCTTCCAGAGGATCACAACACCTCACCAGCAAGGGAACAAAACTGGATGGAGAATGAGTTTGATGAACTGACAGAAGCAGGCTTCAGAAGGTGGGTAATAACAAACTATTCCAAGCTAAAGAAGCATGTTTTAACCCAATGCAAGGAAGCTAAGAACCTTGACAAAAGGTTAGACAAAATGCTAACTAGAATAACCAGCATAGAGAAGAGCATCAACAACTGGATGGAGCCGAAAGACAAAGCACGAGAACTTTGTGAAGGATATTCAAGTTTCAGTAGCTGAATAGATCAGGTGGAAGAAAGGATATCAGACATTTAAGATCAATTCAATGAAATAAAACGAGAAGGCAAGATTAGAGAAAAATCCATGAAAAGAAATGAACAGAGCCTCCAAGAAATATGGGATTATGTGAAACAACCAAATCTTTTGATTGGTGTACCTGAAAGTGACGGGAGAATGAAACCAAGTTGGAAAACACTCTTCAGGATGTTATCCAGGAGAACCTCCCCAACCTAGCAAGGCAGGCCAACATTCAAATCCAGGAAATACAGAGACGGCCACAAAGATACTCCTCAAGAAGAGCAACCCCAAGGCACATAATTGTCAGATATACCAGAGTTGAAACGAAGCAAAAAAAAAATGCTAAGAGCAACCAGGGAGAATGGAAGCCCATCAGACTTACAGTGGATCTCTTGGCAGAAACACTACAAGTGAGAAGAGAGTGGAGGCCAATATTCGACATCCTTAAGAAAAGAATTTTCAACCCAGAATTTCATGTCCAGCCAAACTAAGCTTCGTAAGTGAAGGAGAAATAAAATCCTTTACAGACAAGGAATTGCTGAGAGATTTCGTCACCACCAGGCCTGCCTTACAAGAGCTCCTGAAGGCAGCACTAAACATGGAAAGGAACAACCAGTTCTAGCCACTGCAAAAATATACCAAATTGTGAAGACTATCAACACTATGAAGAAACTGCAGCAACTGATGGGGAAAACAACCAGCTAGCATCAAAATGGCAGGATCAAATTCACACATAACAATATTAACCTTAAATGTAAATGGGCTAAATGCCTTAATCAAAAGACACAGACTGGCAAATTTAGAGCCAAGCTGCATCAGTGTGCTGTATTCAGGAGACCCATCTCACATGCTCAGACACACATAGACTCAAAATAAAGAAATGGAGGAAGATTTACCAAGCAAATGGAAAGCAAAAATAAATAAATAAATAATAATCAGGGGTTGCATTCGTAGTCTCTGATAAAACAGACTTTAAACCAACAAAGATCAAAGAGACAAAGGAGGGCATTATATAATGGTAAAACAATCAGTGCAACAAGAAAAGCTAACTACCCTAAATATATATGCACCCAATACAGGATCACACAGTTACATAAATTAAGTTCTTAATGACTAACAAAGGGACTTTTATATTCCTTCACAATAACAGTGGGAGACTTTAACACCCCAATGTCAATATTAGATCAACAAGACAGAAAATTAACAAGGATATCCAGGACTTGAACTCAGATCTGGACCAAGCAAACTTAATAGACATCTACAGAACTCTCCACCCCAAATCCACAGAATATACATTCTTCTCAGCACCGCATCACACCTACTCTAAAATTCACCACGTAATTGGAAATAAAACACTCCTCAGCAAATGCAAAAGAACAGAAATCATAACAGTCTCTGCAACCACACTGCAATCAAATTAGAGCTCAGGATAAAGAAGCTCACTCAAAACTGCACAACTACATGGAAACTGAACAACCTGCTCCAGAATGACTACTGGATAAATGATGAAATGAAGGTAGAAATAAATATGTTCTTTGAAACCAATGAGAATGAAGGCACAACATACCAGAATCTCTGTTACACATTTAAAGCAGTGTCTAGAGAAAAATTTATACCACTAAATGCCTACAAGAGAGACAAGAGAATATCTCAAATTGACACCCTAACATCATGAATAAAAGAACTACAGGAGCCAGATCAAACAAATTCCAAAGCTAGCAGAAGACAAAACATAACTAAGAGCAGAACTGTAGGAGATAGAGAGACACACACACACAAAAACTCTTAAAAAAATAATCAATGAACTCAGAAGCTGTTTTTTTTAAAAGATCAACAAAATCAATAGACTGCTAGCCAGACTAATAAAGAATAAAAGAAAGAAGAATGAAATAGATACAGTAAAAAATGATAAAGGAGATATCACCACCAATCTCACAGAAATACAAACTACCATCAGAGATTACTACAAACACCTCTATGCCAATAAACCAGTAAATTTAGAAGAAATAGATAAATTCCTAGACACACTATCCCAAGAGTAAACCAGGAAGAAGTTGAATCCCTGAATAGACCAACAACAAAGTCTGAAATTGAGGCAGCAATTAATAGCGTAACAACTGTAAAAAGTCCAGGACCAGATGGGTTCACAGCCGAATTCTACCAGAGGTTGAAAGAGGAGCTGGTACCATTCTTCAAAAACTATTCCAAACAATACAAAAAGAGGGAATCATCCTGATACCAAAACCTGGCAGAGTCAAAACTAAAAAAGAAAATTTCAGGACAATATCCCTGATGAACATTGATGAAAAAGCCTCAATAAAATACTGGCAAACTGAATCCAGCAGCACATCAAAAACGTTATCCATCATGATCAAGTTGGCTTCATCCCTGGGATGCAAGGCTGGTTCATCATATGCAAATCTATAAATGTAATCCATCACATAAACAGAACCAAAGACAAAAACCACATGACTATCTCAATAGATGCGGTGATGCCTCTGACAAAATTCAACAGCCCTTTATGCTAAAAACTCTCAATAAACTATATCAATGGAATGTATCATAAGCTACTTAGGACAAATCCACAGCCAATATCATACTGAATAAGTAAAAACTAGAAGCCTTTGAAAACTGGCACTAGACAAGGGTCCCCTCTCTCGCCACTCCTATTCAATATAGCATTGTAAGTTCTAGCCAGAGCAACCAGGCAAAAAAAAAAAAAGAAAAGAAAAGAAAAAGAAATAAAGGGTTTTCAATTAGGAAGAGAGGAAGTCGAATTGTCTCTATTTGCAGACGACGTGATTGTTTATTTAGAAGACGCCATCCTCTCAGCTCAAAATCTCCTTAAGCTGATAAGCAACTTCAGCAAAGTCTCAGGATACAAAATCAATGTGCAAGCATTCCTATACACCAATAACACAGAAACAGAAAGACGAATCATGAGTGAACGCCCAATCACAATTGCTATAAAGAGAATAAAATACCTAGGAATACAACTAACAAGGGATACGCAGGACCTCTTCAAAGACAACTACAAACCACTGCTCAAGGAAATAAGGGGACACAAACAGATGGAAAAACATTCCATGCTCATGTTTAAGAAGAATCAATATTGTGAAAATGGCCATACTGCACAAAGTAATTTGTAGATTCAATGCTATCCCCATCCAGCTACCATTGACTTTCTTCACATAATTGGAAAAAAATACTTTAAATTATATGGAAACAAAAAATAGCCCACAGAGCCAAGACAGACAATCCTAAGGAGAAAAAAAAAAAAGTGGAGGCATCATGTTACCTGACTTCACGCTATACTACAAAGTTACAGTAATCAAAACAGATCAATGTAACACAACAATGGTCTCAGAAATAATGCCACACATCTACCCCCATCCAATCTTTGACAAACCTGACAAAAACAAGCAATGGGGAAAGAATTCTCTATTTAAGAAATGGTGTTGGGAAAACTGGTAAGCCACATGCAGAAAGCTGAAACTAGATCCCTTCCTTACACCTTATACAAAAATTAACTCCAGATGGATTAGATTTAAACATAAGACCTAACACCATAAAAACCGTAGAAGAAAACCTATGCAGTATCATTCAGGACACAGGCATGGGCAAGGACTTCATGACTAAAACACCAAAAGCTATGGCAACAAAAGCCAAAGTAGACAAATGAGATCTAAACAGCTTCTGCACAGGAAGAGAAACTATCATTAGACTGAACCAGCAACCAACAGAATGGGAAAAAATTTTTGCAAGCTACCCACCTGACAAAGGGCTAATATCCAGAATCTATAAAGAAGTTAAAAAAACTTGCAAGAAAAAACAACCCCATCAAAAAGTGGGCAAAGGATGTGAACAGATAGTTCTCAAAAGAATACATTTATGCAGCCAACAAACATTTTTTAAAAAGCTCATCGTGACTAGTCATGAGAGAAATGCAAATCAAAACCACAATGAGATATTTCACGCCAGTTAGAATGGTGATCGTTAAAAATATGCTGGGGAGGATTTGGAGAAATAGGAACACTTTTACACTGTTGGTGGGAGTGTAAATTAGTTCAACCACTGTGGATCTAGAAGTAGATTCCTCAAGGATCTAGAAATAGAAATATCATTTGACCTAGCAATCCCATTACTGGGTATATACCCAAAGGATTATAAATCATTCTCTTATAAAGACACATGCACACGTTTGTTTACTGTGGCACTGTTCCCAATAGCAGATACTAGGAACCAACCCAAATGCCCATCAGTGATAGACTGAATAAAGAAAATGTGGCACATATACAGTATGGAATACTATGCAGCCATACATAAGGATGAGTTCATGTCTTTTCCAGGGACATGGATGAAGCTGGAAACCATCATTCTCAGCAAGCTGACACAAACAGAAACCTAAACACTGCATGTTCTCACTCGTAAGTGGGAGTTCAACAATGAGAACACATGGACATAGGGAGGGGAGCATCACACACTGGGGCCTTCAGGGGAGGGAAGGGATAGCAGGGGATGAAGGGGATATGGGAAGGGATAGTATTAGGAGAAATGCCTAATGTAGATGACGGAGTTGATGGATACAGCAAACCATCATGACATGAGTATACCTATGTAACAAACCTGCACATTCTGCACATGTACCCCAGAACTTAAAGTATGATTAAAAAAAATGTGAAAAAAAAACATGAAAAACAAAGCCAGCACAACAAAAACATAATGAGTGAAGAGACGAATATCCATGGGGGCAGGGAAGAGTTTCTATCACAGACACATGAATACTTTTTCCTAATATATAAATAGCTTTTCCAATTTAACAGTAAAATATAATTGTATAGAAAAAAATGAGAAATAGATTAAATAGCTCAAAAATATAAAAAATGATGTTCACTTTTAATACAATAAAACCACATAGATATACCATTCTTCATCTCTCATGTTAATTCAGAGTCCACAGTTTAGAAGGCTCCCTTGGTGACACTGAGGGATATAGGCATTCTCCCACAGTGCTGATGGAAGCATGCATTGCCAGGGAGCTTTCTCACCACTGTCCTAGCAGATACCGATCACGTCATCCGTCTAGCAGCTAGATGGATCCTGATCAATTACAGCTCCTATGCTTGTTGCCTTTGGCCATAAGTCATCTTTTATAGAGTTCACAATCATTTCTAGTTTATCCCATGGGTTATTTGATGTTTGTATTTACTCTAAGGTTTATGATGTGAAAAACCTTAGGAAGACCTGTAAGAGTCAATTTCACATTACCTATCAAAATTATGAACTTACATAACTTTTGACCCATTTCCAATTTGGGAATTAATCCTGCAGATATACCTGCACGTGTTAAATGAAATATATTCAAGGTTATCCCGCAGGTCAGGATTTGTAATAGTGAAATATTGGAAGCAACTCAAATGTTCATTAAGAGATTAATAAAGATTAGATAAATTAGGATCATTCAAACAATGGAACAGTATGCAGTGACACTCAAAAAATTATGTGCTAGTTTGGAAAGATTCCAAGTAAACTATCTTTTAAAAAGGAGAAAGAAGAACAATGTATATAATATGCTAAGTTTGGTTCAAAAATGGTGAGAAATAATATATGTTCATATTTGCTTGCATAGCATTAGTAAGTGAAGGATACATAATTAGCAGGACTTTCCTAGGGTCAGGTGATGTTGTCTGTGAACTGGTAAATGGAGATCAGAGGCATTTTGCTGAATATAGTTCTGTATTTTTCAATTGTTTTTATTTTTGAACAATGTAATTGTGTCACCATACCAAAACAATTAAACACAATGCAGCAATATTTACTTTGAAAACAAGAAATTAGGACAAGTGGTAGGATTGGTGATAAAACCTGTTATGTCAAATGTCAGACATTAAGAAATATATACTGAATCCCTACAGAATACTGTGGTCATGAAATGGTAAGTAAGTGTGGTGAATCCTCCTAAGCAATTGTCTTTTCCTACCACCATTGGAGATGTCACATCCTGCTCTGATTTTTGGTCACATCCTACTCTGATGTTTTAAGGAGACAAGAAAACAGCTTCTTATCTGACTTATTCACGTTCCCCTCAGTCACATTTGAAGTAGTCACATAGGGGTAGTACTGTTGACTTTTAAGGAAAGCTAGCAACAATGCCTTTAGAATAGGAAGTCGAGCCAAATCATTAATCTAAAGCAATAGGGTGTGAAGATCTGAGACTCTGGGGGAGCCTGCTGGGGTTGAGTCCAGCTTCTACTTTTACAGACTTTCTTACCTTGCTGTTTAATCTGCTCATCAGGAAAAAAGAAATTATAACAGTACCTATCTCAGAGTGCTCATTAGAGTTAATCCATATAGAGTGTTCATGAGGGTGTGTGCCACTTAAAATGAGCTCTGTGCTACTTATTATTTTCGTTATGCAACTCTTGCAATCATCAGTAGTGTCTTACACTATTAGACCACAGACACTTAAGGACCTACAGTGTGTGACTTCTTTACCCTCCACTGTACATGGAGTTTTGTTGCATATGACCCACCACTTTTTAAGTTGAATAGCAATATCAAAATGTTCTGACATCTATTTAATTCTCTAATTAGAAGGCCAAGAAAAAGGAAGTCTTAAGGTCACAGATTGTCTTCTAGTGCTGAATTACTACAGTGCAGTGACAAATATCACAAGCTTTGGAATCAGATAACTGGAGATTGTATCCTAGCTCCACGAATCACTTACATCTCTACGTCTTGGTTTCTTCACCTCTATCAGCCTAACATCAGGCTGACATGGGCACTGAGAGAATAATGAGATGCTACTTGTGCAGTGCTGGGCAAATAAGTAGTAGAGGCCAATTAAATAGATGCTATTTTTTTTCTTTCAATATATCATTGTGACCCATCTCAGAAACTTCTAGCATGCAATAAATAAGAGGAGAAAAAATGCAATCCAAAGACAAATTCCCAGAATTAATGAATAATATTGATGTGGAAGAAAGGCTGAGGTTAACTTTTTGGAAAACATTCATGTCATCCATTGCCAGATCCCATTCCAGAGCTATAAAGGTCAGAATTGGTATCCTTTTCTAACTTCAGAGGTTCATTATACTCTCTCCAAACCCTATGAAACATCAATTGTGTTTTATCCCTTAGATCTTGGCTCTTGAAGGAATATTCTCATTTTTATAAATAGTACAAGGTCACAGGTTACAAAAGCCTTACAATTCACAGGGGATATGCTTGTGAGGTGCTGCAGCTGTCCCAGATTTTACTGATGAAAGCTTTGCTCCTTTCTCTCACCCCAATGCTATTTGGTGTTCATTTGATAAATTTCATTTTACTGTAATAATAATTCAAACCAAGTTCAGAACTGTAAGCATCTTGTTTGTTGCCTCTCTTGTTGTCTCCAAATCTCCTGGTAAAAGGGCTTTATACAGTTTGCCAAAAGGCAGATATTCTTAAGCTGACTTCCTGCTGTTTAAGGTCAGTTCTTCCAGATAAATGTGAAACCCATGATGATAACTTCTTTGAGTGGCCTATTAAGTGAAATTGTGCTGCCCTGCCAACATCACTGGAGTCCTGGCAATATGATTATGGACTTCTGGACTATAAGGTGCTACTTTGTTTCCATATCAATCTGTTAAAAGTCTTTGGGGAGACCATAGTGATCTTATCTCTAATGAACTTAATATTAAATAATCTACTGCACCAATGCAAATCTCAGATTATTGAATGTATCATAGTAGATAGACCATCTGTCATGATACAAACTTTTGATCAAAAATATACACGTATGAGAGTTTATTTAAAAAATCATAGCACAGTAGAAAGACTTGTATCCCAATGATAGAGATGCATAATATATATACAAACCCCCTTATTCACTGGAGACACATTCCAAGACCCATAGTGGATGCCTGAAATAACAGGACCAAACAAAACATTACGTTTTTCCCCTACATACTTACCTATGATAAAGATTAATTTATAAATTAGGTAAAATAAGAATGAACAAAAACTAATAATAAGTCAAATAAGGGTTATTTGAACATAAGCACTGTGATTTCATGACACTCCCCTGGTAACTAGGATGGCTCCAAGGTGACTAACAGACAGATAGGGAGTATTTCTGGATATACTGGACAAAGGGATGATTCAAATCCCAGGTGGGAAAGAACAGACAGCATGAGATTTTGTCATGCTCCTTAGAACAATGTGCAATTTAAAACCTATGAATTATTTCTGGAATTTTCCTTTTAACATTTTCTGACCACAGTTGACTGTGAGTAACTGAAACCACAGAAAGCAAAACCTTGGGTAAAAGGGGACTAATGCATAAGTGTCATTAGAAATGTGTCTTTGGAAGGGGGAGGATCTAAGATGGCCGAATAGGAACAGCTCCAGAGTGCAGTTCAGCGAGAACAGCAGAGAGGGTGAGTGCTGACCACATTTCCAAATTTTCACTTCCCACAGACCAGGAGATTCCCGGGCCAAAAAGCACCATGAGTTTTCAATGTGGCAGTTTCAGCCAGTGCCAGATTGGCACACACAAACTCACACAAGTCTGGGTGGCTGTTTCGACTGGTGCCTGGAATGCCTGGGAGACAGAGCTGCCCATTCTACTGAAAGGGAGGGGGATGAGACAGGGAGCCAGGTGATCTGGCTTGATGGGGACCACCACCACCAAACAAGCAATCTGAAACACTCTGGATTGACAGTTTTGGAGCAAGCACAGCTGGACCCAGGATGGTCTAGCTCAGTGCGGGGAAAGGCATCCCCTACTACTGAGGCAGTCCGCCACTACTGAGGCAGTTCACACAACAACTGGGCAGTGCCTGCATCAGCTCAGCAACACCTCTGTTGGCTGACTGTGACTAGACTACTCCATGTGGGGCAGGGAATTGATGAAAAAAGGCAGCAGCATGACAGGAACTTAAAATAAAGCCGACCTTCCTAGGACAGAGCACCTGAGAAAAGAGACAGTTAGGAGTTCAGCTGCAGCAGACTTAAAGGTACCTGCCCAGCAGCTCTGCATGGAAAAATGGAGCTCCCAGCCCAGCACTTGAGCTATAAGAGACAGACTGTCTCCTCAAGCAACTCCCCGACCCCTGTATACCCAAAGAGACACCTCATAAAGGAGAGCTTGGGCTGACATCTGGCAGGTACCCTTCTGGGACGAGGATAGCAGAGGAAGAAACCGGTGGCAACTTTGCTGTTCTGCAGCCCCCACAGGTGATCTCCAGGCAAGTGGGGTCTTGAGTGGACCTCCAGCAGTCCTGCAGCAGAGGGGCCTAACTGTTAGAAGGAAAACTAAGAAGCAGAATGAAATAGCTTCAACATCAATAAAAAGGACATCTACTCAGAGAATCCATCTGAAAGTCAACTACAAAGACCACAGGTAGATAAAGCCACTAAAATGGGAAGAAACCAGTGCAAAAAGGATAAAAACACCCAAAACCAGAATACCTCTCCTCCTCCAAGGGATCACAACTCCTCACCAGCTAGGGACCAAAGATGGATGGAGAATGAATCTGATGAATTGACAGAAACAGGCTTCAGAAGGTGGGTAATAACAAACTTCTCAGAGCTAAAATAACATGTGCTAACCCAATGCAAAGAAACTAAGAACCTAGAAAAAAGGTTAGATGAGATGCTAACTAGAATAAACAGCTTAGAGAAGAATATAAATGACTTGATGGAGCTGAAAAACACAACATGAGAACTTCAAGAAGCATACACAAGTTTCAATAACTGAATCGACCAAGCAGAAGAAAGGATATCAGAGAGTGAAGATCACCTCAATCAAATAAAATGAGAAGGCAAGATTAGAGGGAATAAAAGTGAAAAGAAATGAACAAAGCCTCCAAGAAATATGGGATTATGTGAAAAGACCTAATCTACGTTTGATGGGTGTACCTGAATGTGACAGAGAGAATGAATCCAAGCTGGAAAACACTCTTCAGCATATTATCCAGGAGAACTTCCCCAACCTAGCAAGGCAGGCCAATATTCAAGTCCAGGAAATACAGAGAACACCACAAAGATATTCTTCTAGAAGAGCAACCCAAGGCACGTAATCGTTGGATTCACCAAGGTTGAAATGAAGGAAGAAATGCTAAGGGCAGCCAGAGAGAAAGGTCGGGTTACCCACAAAGGGAAGCCCATCAGAGTCACAGTGGATCTCCCTGCAGAAACCCTATAGGCCAGAAGAGTGTGAGGGCCAATATTCTACATCCTTAAACAAAAGAACTTTCAACCTAGAATTTCATGTCCAGCCAAACTAAGCTTCCTAAGCGAAGGAGAAAGAAAATCCTGTATGGACAAGCAATTACTGAGAGATTTCCTCATCACCAGGCTTGCCTTACATGTGCTCCCAAAAGAAGCACTAAACAAGGAAAGGAACAACCAGTACCAGCCACTCCAAACACGTATCAAATTGTAAAGACCATCGACACAATGAAGAAAATGTATAAACTATTGGGCAAAACATCCAGCTAGCATCAAAATGGCAGGATCAAATTCACACTTAACAATATTATCCTTAAATGTAAATGGACTAAATGTCCCATTCAAAAGACACAGACTGGCAAATTGGATAAAAAGTCAAAACCCATTGTTGTGCTGTATTCAAGAAACCCATCTCACATGCAAGGACACACATAGGTTAAAAATAAAGGGATGAAGATTTACCAAGCAAATGGAGAGCAAAAAAAAGGAGTTGCAATCCTAGTCTCTGATAAAATGGACTTTAAACCAACAAAGATCACAGCAGACAAAGAAGGGCATTACATAATGGTAAAGGGATCAATGCATCATGAAGGACTAACAATCCTAAATATATACGCACCCATTATGGGAGCACCCAGGTACATAAAGCAAGTTCTTAACGATGTACAAAGAGACTTAGACTCCCACACAATAATAGTGGGAGACTTTAACAGTCAACTGTCAATATTACATCAACGAGACAGAAAATTAACAAGGATATCCAGGACTTGAACTCCGATCTGGACCAAGTGGACCTAATAGACATCTACAGAAATCTCCACCCCAAATCCACAAAATATACATTCTCCTCAGCACCGCATGGCATCTACTCTAATATTGACCACATAATTGAAAGTAAATCACTCGTCAGCAAATGCAAAAGAACGGAAGTCATAACAGTCTCTCAGACCACAATGCAATCAAATTAGAACTCATAATTAAGAAACTAACTCAGAACTGCACAACCTCATGGAAAAAGTACAACTGGCTCCTGAATGTTGACTGGATAAACAATGAAATGAAGGCAGAAATAAAGATGTTCTTTGAAACCAACGAGAATGAAGACACATGTACCAGAATCTCTGGGATACATTTAAAGCAGTGCCTAGAGGGAAATTTCTAACAATAAATGCCTACCAGAGAAACAAGAAAAGATGTAAAATCAACACCCTATCACCAAAATTGAAAGAGCTAGGGGAGCAAGATAAAAAAAACTCAAAAGCTAGCAGAAGACAAGAAATAACTAAGATCAGAGCAGCACTGAAGGAGACAGAGACACAAAAATCCTTCAAAAAAATCAATAAATCCAGGAGCCTGTTTTTTTTTGAAAAGATCAACAAAACAGACCACTAGCCAGATTAATAAAAAAGAAAAGGGAAAAGAATCAAATAGATGCAATAAAAAACAAAGAAGGGGATATCACCACTGACTCCACAGAGATACAAACTACCATCAGAGATTACTACAAACAACTCTATGCACATAAACCAATCAACCTGGAAGAAATGGATAAATTCCTGGACACTTGCATCCTCTGAAGCCTAAACCAGGAAGAAGTTGAAACCTGGAACAGACCAGTAACAAGGGCTGAAGTTGAGGCAGCAATTAATAACCTACTAACCAAAAAAGGTCCAGGTCCAGACGGGTTCACAACTGAATTCTACCAGATATACAAAGAACTGGTACCATTCCTTCTGAAACTATTCCAAACAATACAAAAAGAGGGAATCCTTCCCAAATCATTTTGTGAGACCAACATCATCCTGATACCAAAACCCAGCAGAGACTCAACAAAAAAAGAAAACTTCAGGCCAATATCCATGATTAATATAGATGCAAAAATCTTCAATAAAATACTGGTAAACTGATTGCAACAGCACATCAAAAAGCTTATCCATCATGATCAAGTAGCTTCATTCCGGGGATGCAAGACTGGTTCAACATATGCGAGTCTATAAATGTAATCCACTACAGAAACAGAACCAAAGACAAAAGCCACATGATCATCTCAGCAGATGCAGAGAGGCCTTTGACAAAATTCAACAGCCCTTTATGCTAAAAACTCTCAATAAACTAGGTATCAATGCAACATATCTCAAAAATTAAAAAAAGCTATTTACAACAAACCTACAGGCAACATCATACTGAATGGGCAAAAACTGGAAGCATTCCCTTTGAAATCCGGCTCTAGACAAGGATACCCTCTGTCACCACTCCTATTCAATATAGTATTGGAAGTTGAAGCCAGAGCAATTAGGCAAGGAAAGAAAAAGGTATTCAATTAGAAAAAGAGGAAGTCAAATTGTCTCTATTTGCAGACGACATGTTTGTATATTTAGAAGACCCTATCATCTCTGCCCAAAATCTCCTTCAACTGATAAGCAACTTCAGCAAAGTCTCAGGATATAAAATCAATGTGCAGAAATCACAAGCATTTCTATACACCAATAACAGACTAACAGAGAGCCCAGTCATGAGCAAACTCCCATTCACAATAGCAACAAAGAGAATAAAATACCTAGGAATACAACTAACAAAGGATATAAAGGACCTCTTCAAGGAGAACTACAAACCACTGCTCAATGAAATAAGAGAGGACACAAACAGATGGAAAAACATTCCATGCTCATGGTTAGGAAG
>CAUYLG010047050.1:0-22663 GCA_963573385.1 Cacajao melanocephalus | reverse complement strand
CTGTTGTTAATCAGCCATTTTGGATCTCTCCGCCCGGTGATGAAGTTTTTTCTGTTTCTTAGTTTTCCTTTGGCAGATGCCCCTTCCCTGCACAGCTGGACCTTCCCGGTTCAGCTGTGCTTACTGTGAAACTCTCAGTCCTCAGCGCTTCCAATTGCTGTTCTCCTTGTGGGGATGGGACCAGCCGAGCCGGAGTCGTCCCGTATACTCCATGCCGAGAAGCGCCGTGCTGGGGTGCCGGCAAAATAGCCGCGCCGGCCAAAAAAGTCGCGCTGGTGACCCGTGTGGCTCCTCCGCCGGGAATCTCCTAGTCTGTGGGCAACAAAAATTCGTCTGAAAGTGCGGCGTCCACTCGCTCTCTGCGCTTTCACCGGGAGCTACAATCCTGAGCTGTTGTTAATTGGCCATCTTGGATCTCTCTCTTATTTTTGTATTTTTAGTAGAGACAAGGTTTCACCATGTCGGGCAGGCTGGTCTTGAATTCTCGACCTCATGATCCATCAGCCTCAGCCTCCCACGGTGCTGGGATAACAGGTGTGAGCCACTGTGCCTGGCCAAGCTTACTTTTTTTTTTTTTTTAACAGATCTTATGCTCAGAAAGTTTTCCATGTTGTAGTAGCTCTTCTCTCACTATTGCAATAGTTCCTCCCCACTCCCCTTTACAATAACTGTTTTGAATAAAGTCTTTCCTTACTAAATTGAGATTTGTTTTTTTTTCACAATTCCCAGACATTTTGATGCATTCTCCAGTTGATTATAATATGAAATGAGATTTGAGAGCCACTGCTTAGAGGAGGTGAACAATGCATTTACTAGGACAATCTAATACATATACATATCTGTGTAAGTGTGTGTTCCTCCAGAAAGCAGATTTAGGAGGTAATCTCAGGAAGTCCAAGAGAAAGAGCAGGAACTGTGAGACAGGAAGAGGAAAAGACCATCCACGGTGCATAAAAAATGAGTGGATTTCTTCTTTGGGCAACTGAAGCTCAATCTCTCTGGGGATTCTAGGAAGAATATATAGAATATAGATCACACCTTAGGGACAGCAAATCTGGGGTGCGTATCCCTTTTTTCCTGTTCCTCAATGATTAAGAATTGTCTCTGAGAGTTTCAAATTTCAAACGCTGCTGGACTGTCCCTGGAGCACCTTCAGGTAGATCAAGCAGAGAAAAGTACAGGCTCTTGAGGAGACCTGTCCTGTCGGCACATTGTCCAGTGCAGCTTCAGGCAAACTCCGAGGGGGCCAAAGGGGTATCAGGTTGGAGGTCAGTAACTTCTGTTGAACTTCACACCTGTTGAAAATATCCTTTTTGTTCTTTCAACTGTCAGTGAGTATCAGAATTTGGCCACAAAGAAATCTATAAATTTCCCCAAGTAGAAACTGTAACTGAGATTTGTTGAATGCTCACTATGAGCTAAGGCTTCCCAGATATGTGTTATCTTTATTTAACTCTTGGGGCAACCATTTGAGATAGGTACTGTTATCATAACCATTGTACAAATGAAGAAATTGAGCCTTACGTTAAATACTTTGCCCAAGATCATATAGTCAGAAAGAGACAGAGCAGGGATTTAATCCCCAGCCTTCTGACTCAAGTATTCAAACTATTAACCACTATGAGGTATGCTCCACCACAGTGTTTACACATAATGTGGAAAAACAAGAAGTTAATAATAGCAACAGTACAAAATGATCAAACAATAAATACCCCAACCATTTGGAGATTTAAAAATTTTCTCTGATGAGACGGTGAAAGCAATAAGAAAAACCCTATGAAGTAAAATGTATGAGTTATGGTTAAGTTGTGATAAAAGGGAATATCATTATAAATAAGAAAGAAAGAGTGACATATGAATTAAACATTCTACTCAAAGTTTATGAAAAGAACAAATTAAGCTTTGGAAAATGGAAGTGAGGGATTCATAAAAATGACAGGAGTGGACTTTCACTTCAGATAAAGATGGAATATAGAAACTGGATTGACCCTCCTGCTGAAACAAACAAAAAATAGACAAAACATGTGAAACTGTAACTGCCCTATGGACTCTTCCTGTCCACTGCACAAACAAAATCAATTCATGGAGACCATGGCATAGCAGTAAAGAAAGACTTTAATTGATGTGAGGCTGGCCACGCCAGACCGGAGACAGAGCTGAGGGAGACTCAACTCAATCTCCCTCAAGGCTGAGAGGTTAGGGGTTTTTCAAAGGTAGTTTGGGGAAAGGGATAGGGGTGCCTGCTGGTGATTGGTTGGAGATGCAATCATAGGGGTGTGGGAAATGATTCTCCTGAGTGCTGAGTCACTTCTGAATGGGGCCACAGGAGTGGTTGGTGGGTCAAGGTGGAGACAGACATGCAACAAAAAAATGGAAAAGATATCTCAAAAGGCCAATCTTAGATTCTATAATAGTAAAGTTATCTGCAGGAGTAATTGGGGAAGTTGTATATCTTGTGACCTCTGGAATAATGACTGGCAATTGTTTATGTCTACACCTTAGCAGAATTCAGACTCCTCTATTCTCCCAGCCTGGTGATCTCTCGTTAGCTTTACAAAGGTGGTTGAGTTTTGTGGAAGGGCTATCATCATGTAAACTATAAACTATATTTTTCCCAAAGTTAGTTTGCTTAAGCCTAGGAGGGCGGCTTGAAGGCTAAAGGCAAGAGAGAAGTTGGCTAGATCAGATCTCCCCAACTGCCGTAATTTTATCACTGTTATATAATTTTTGCAAATGCAGTTTCAAAACACTGATTTTTTAAGACACTCAACATCAGACAACAAAAGACAGTGATCCCTAACAGGAAACAAAGGAGGTGAACCCTATCAGGAGAGAGTTTCCAGGTCTTTGGACAGGAAGGGGAACCCAGCGGAATACAGTAGTTTTCTTGAGTTGAGAAGAGGAGCTGAGAGTCTGAATGAGAATAAAAACATCTGGAGTTTTCAGAACAGATAACCAACAAGGAAAGAATTGCACACAGAAAGAAACCCAGAGATCTGTAGAGGGTTCTTTTCTAGTATTTGGCAGAGTACTAATCAGTGCATGTGTGTGAGGAACCAGCCTGAGTTCAGGAAAAGAAGTTTCTAAAAAGATTAGAAGGAACAATGCCCAGGGTTCACGAAAAACCAGGAATTGTGGCCCAGTTTCACCAGCCAGGGCACTGGGTAGTCCCTGTGGAAGAGTCTTGCCTTAATAATGGGAAATAGCCCCCAAATGAACAATGTTGTAGTTTTACCTAACAAATCTTGTAAGACCCAAAAGAAACAAACTCCAAATAACTTAATGGTGCTCCAGAACAAACTTCAAGAAGATTTACAGGAATACAAACATACCCACACCTAACAAGTAAATTTCACTGTATCTGCCATCCAACAAAAATTGCCAGGTATGCAAAGAAGTAGGAAAATATAACCCATAATAAGGAAATAAATTGTTCAATCAAAGCCACACAGAACTGACACAGATACTAAAATAAAAATACTATCAACCTGTAATTTTATAACCAACAAAAATATCTTTTAAAAATGAAAGCTGGCTGGCTGCAGTGGCTCACACCTATAATTTCAGCACTTTGGGAGGCTGAAATGGGCGGATCACCTGAGGTCAGGAGTTCAAGATCAGCCTGCCCAACATGGCGAAGCCCCGTCTCTACCAAAAATACAAAAATTAAGCTGGCATGGTGGTGTGCACCTGTAATCCTATCTACTCGGGAGGCTGAGGCAGAAGAATTGCTTGAACCCAGGAGGCAGAGGTTGCAGTGAGCTGAGATCACGCCATTGCACTCCAGCCTGGAGGACAGAGTGAGACTCCATCTCAAAATAAAATAAAATAAATAAAAAAAGAAGGCAAAATAAATATGTTCCAAACTTAACAAAGGCTGAAAATATTTATCACTACTACGTGATCTACTATAAGAACTATTAAGAAATGTCTTTCAGGCCGTAGGAAATGATGCCAGGTGGAAATATGGATCTACACAAAGGAATAAACATCAGAAATTGAATTGTTTTCAGTGCCTTGGTTTATATGCACATACTTAAGCCAACAGGTGTTTCAGGCAATACCTCATAGTTGCAACTTTCTCTGGGGCATTACCCTGAACAACTGAAGTCATCTTACCTCAGATACCTGAGAATTTTGTTGCCTTCCCTACCCTGGCAGCCCATGGCCAATGACCATCTGCGGTGGGGGTACAAAAGCCCCTTTCCTTGCCTCAAAGTGGGACAGATTCTGTGGCACATTTTATACTTCAGAGCTCCCTGTGGGATTAGGTGAAGCTAGACTTCACCTTAACCCACATTCTTACATAGCTCCTTTTCCTTCCCTACCCTGCTTCTGTCGTTCCTTTCTCAGTTTTTCCTGAGAGTGCTTAAAAATATATCACATCTGGTGGCTCACGCCTGTAATCCCAGCACTTTGGGAGGCTGAATCAGGGGGGATCACTTGAGGTCAGAAGTTCGAGACCAGCCTAGCCAACATGGTAAAACCATGTCTCTACTAAAAATACAAAAATTAGCAAGGCATGGTGGCATGTGCCTGTAATCCCAGCTACTCAGGAGGCTGAGGCAGGAGAATCACTTGAACCTGGGAAGCAGAGGTTGCAGTGAGCCGAGATGACACCACTGCACTCCAGCCTGAGCAACAGAGCAAGACTCTGTCACAACAAAATATCTATCTATCTATCTATCTATCTATCTATCTATATATATCTATATATATATATCACATCTTTCCCATGATGACCGGAACAATCCAGAGCTTAGTTACTCTTTTCAGTGTAGTCATTGTCTCTGTGACAAATAAATAAACATCTATTTGTTTAAGCCACTGGAAAATTTTTGCATATATATATGAACCTCTGTTTC
Organism: Cacajao melanocephalus; assembly: GCA_963573385.1. Taxonomy (NCBI): domain Eukaryota; kingdom Metazoa; phylum Chordata; class Mammalia; order Primates; family Pitheciidae; genus Cacajao; species Cacajao melanocephalus. The sequence continues at coordinate 17,798 of CAUYLG010047050.1, read as the reverse complement.
AGGCTCTGCTTCTGGGAAACCTGAATTAGGAGAGTATAAAGATGTTTGTATCCAATGTAAATACTGAGCAGACAGCATTAACATCAGTGGAGCCTCACAGTAATCAAGCTACAAGATGATCATCCTGTGGATATAAGTCGGTCTCTTTTGTCAGTCACTCTGTTGCTTACTCAGAGAGTTTGTGTGTAGAAACCCAAAGTGGTTGTCTTAGTCCATTTGTGCTCCTGTCATGGAATAACTGAGACTGGGTAATTCATAATGCCTGGAAGTTTATTGGCTCACTGTTCTGGAGGCTGAAAAGTCCAAGATCAAGGGGCAGGCTTCTGTCAAGGGCTTTCTTACTATGCTCTCACCTGGCGGAAGGTAGAAGGACAAGAAAAGGGCTAGAAGAGGCTAAATTTGCCCATTTATAACAGCATCAATCACACCCGTGAGGGTGGAGGCCTATGCCCTGATCTTAAAGGCTCTCTCTTCTTAAAGGCTCCACCTCTTAATATTGTTACAATGGCAATTACTTTTTTTTTTCGAGACGGAGTTTCGTTCTTGTTGCCCAGCTGGAGTGCAATGGCGGGATCTTGGCTCACTGCAACCTCCACCTCCTGGGTTTAAGCGATTCTCCTGCCTCAACCTCCCAAGTAGCTGGTATTACAGGCAAGCGCCACCACACCTGGCTCATTTTTGTATTTTTAGTAGAGACAGGGTTTCTCCATGTTGGTCAGGCTAGTCTCAAACTCCCGACCTCAGGTGATCCACCCGCCTTGGCCTCTCAAAGTGCTGGGATTACAGGCATGAGCCATCACGCCTGGCCTAAATTTTAACATGAGTTGTAAAGAGTAGCAAATATTCAAACCATAGCAGTGGCCATGACATCAGAAATATAGGCCATGCCTCTGCTCGACAGCACAGACTTTCCCACACCAAGACTGATTTGGCTGCTGCTGCTTTTGAGTGAACAACATGCCAACAGCAACGATGAGACCCTCATATAATATCATTTCCTTGGGAGACCAGCCAGCCACCTGATGGTAGATCAATTACATAGAAGCCCTTCCATCATTAAATGGGCAGCATTTTTATCTCACTGAATTTTTTTTTCTGAATGTGAATTACTTTTTCTGTTCAATTTGCTTTAATTAGCAGCACTATCCATGGACTTACGGCATTCCTGTTCACCCCCAAGGTATCCCCCACAGCATCACTTCCAACCAAAGAGCTCATTTTATCATAAATAAGTACAGCAAGGGATTCAGTGGTCTTACTATGTGTCCCATCATCCAGAAGCAGCTGGCCTGATAAAATGGCAGAATGGTCTGCTAAAGACTCAACTATGGCAGACATAATTGGGAGACAATACTTTACCAAGTTGGGATATTGTCTTATAGGATGTGTTTTGAGCCAATAATTTATGTGTTTCATTTTCTCTCCTGGCAAGAGCACACAGTTTGGAAACCAAGTGATGGAAATGGGAGGGGCTCCTTTTTATAACTAATAACCTGTTTGCAAGAGTTTGACATTATCTGTAACTTTGACTTCTGGTCTAGAAATCTTAATTCCCGAGAGCAGAATGCTTACATCAGGAGACACAATCGTTCCATTGATTTGGAGGCATTTCTACTCAATGGGGACTGAGAAGACCATGTCTGGAATCTGGAATTCCCTGGGGAACCTCTTAACACTTGCATGTTCAATAGAACAGGTCAGCGTGGAAGAGGGGGGTAAGAGTGACCACAGAAAGTCAGGATGATGAAGGACTAAAACCCATAAAGAATGAAGGTGTGGTCACCTCACTGTAAAGAATTCCAACCAGCTAAAGTTCTGATTGAAGGCAGGGCTATTATGGAATGAGTAATGGAAAGAGGATGTGATAAGTATCAACTATGGCTTCATGATCAGATACAAAGCTGAGGACTGAGGCTGCAGTGTTAAGTGTATTTAAACCAGTAATTCCAAGCCTCTGCCCTTCACCTTTCCCTGTGCTTTTGCACAAAGACTTTCAGTCGTGCTCAACTTTAATTCAATGGCAACCAGGTATGAGAAGATACAACCAGACCTGATGGTGCTGCCTATCCCTTGGAGGTCTTAGACTTGATGTGGACAACATGACAGATGAGATTTTGTAGTTTCCCCCTTGTTGGGACAGAGCAAGAACATCTTTATTTGTGGACAGATCTTCTGCCTAATATTTTATGTCAGGTAGAAGCACAAGGTTGTCTTATGAGAGTTAAGTATGGGTAGAAAGATTAGCATGGAGGCTGAGTAGCAAGAAGGGTGGGCTGTGCTGATCCTCTGCTTGTTTGTGCCTCTCCCTTTCTTCCTGTGACTTCCTGGGGCTTCCCAAACGTGGGCTGCGTTTTCCAGGCTCTTATGTCAGCTGATGTCTGGCTGGGTCCAGCTGATGGGAGGCATGACTGGGGGAATGCAGAAAAAAGAAAGGAAGAAGCCAGGGAATTTCTTCCTCTTTTTCTCAGTCCTAGCATCATCTCTAGCAGGAACTGGATCTCCTCCATAGCTCCAACTATGGCATATTCAGATTTTATGTATGTGAAAGTTTGTATGTACTAAGCCTGTAAAATGTGTCTCTGGATCACATAGTTTGTTGTATCTGCCAAGAAAAAGGATTGGAAGACACTGTTAATGATGCAGGCTGCTAAAGATTGTCATCTCCAAGTGGTAGCATTATTGATGACTTTTTTTCATTTGGTTGTTTTTTAAAAATAAAAAGTATGCCCCCCTCTCACCTCTGTTAATGCTCTTCGATGAATAGTGCAAATTGTCACCTGGTATTTATTTTCAGGAACCTCTAATAGCAGCTCATCAAGCATTTATCTTTCATTTACAAGCACTAGCTGGAGGTACATTTTTAGCCATCCTCAGTCAAAAAAAAAAATTACAGTAGAAACTCTAGAAATGAACATAAGAGAAAGTAAAAGATGAGCATAATCACTTACTACTTAAGCATTGCTACTTTTTTTCTGCCCACATAGAGATCAGGAAGAGAAAACAACATCTTAAGTAGAATTTATGAAGCACGGAAGTTATTGGAAAGGAGCTCAAAGAAAAACTGCCATGGAGTTTTCATGTGAAGAAACTGATCCAGGCTGGCACGGTGGCTCATGCCTGTAATCCCGGCACTTTGGGAGGCCAAGGCAGGTGGATCACTTGAGGTCGGGAGTTTGAGAACAACCTGGCCAACATGGTGAAACCCTGTCTCTACTAAAAATACAAAAATTCACTGGGTGTGTTGGCATGTGCCTGTAGTGCCAGCTGCTTAGGAGACTGAGGCAGGAAAATTGCTTGAACCCGGAAGGCGGAGGCTTCAGTGAGCTAGGATAGCATCACTGCACTCCAGCCTGGGCAACAAAACAAGATTCCATCAAAAGAAAGAGAAAGAAAGAAAGAGAGAAGGAAAGAAAGAAAGAAAGAGGAAAGAAAGAAAGAAAGAAAGAAAGAAACAAAGAAAGAAAGAAAGAAAGAAAAGAAACTGATCCAGTATACCAACTTTATTCAACCAACAGAACTTCATATTATTTACTTTGTGAATTTCAAAGCCCAAATCAAATATTATTTGTCTATTCTAAAATGTTTTTATTTCTATTTTAAAGATGAGAGGGTTTCCTTATCAAGATCAGCCTGACCTGTTTTTTGTCATTTAGAATATTATTAGTAGAATATAAGATAATTTTTAGATCTAATTGTAATCTGAGTGACTATCAAGTGCAGTCCTCTTGTTTATCAGGAAATTGAGACCAAGGGACTTAGGAGGAGACAGAGCAGGGACCACTTTTAGGAACCTGTTGCCCCCAAGCATGGAAAAAAAGGAAAATCTTGAGCTCCTTCAAGGGGAATTCCAGTCACCTAGCTAGCCTTGAGAAATCAATGACCAACCTGACAGGCAAAATGTAGCTTAAAACAGTTCCCACAACCTTCTCCTCAGGTTTGATAATTTGCTATAATGGCTTTCAGAACTCAGGGAAACACTTTACCTACACTTACTTGTTTATTATAAAGAATGCAAATGAATGACAGATGAAGAGGTACATAGGGCAAGGTCTGAAAGAGTCCTGCGTGCAGGAGCTCCTTTCCCCATGGAGTTGGGATGTGCCTCCTGGCACAATGATGTATTCACCCACCTGGAAACTTCTTGAAGTGTTATTTAGAGTTTTTATGGAGGTTTCATTATGTAGGCATAACTGATAAATCATTTCCATTTGGGATTAGCTCAATATCCAGCCCATTTCCCCTCCTTAGATGCCTTGGTCTTTCTGGCAACCAGATCCCATCCTGAGGCTATTTGGGGGACTGGCCACCGGTCATCTCATTAACATGAAAAAAGACTCTCCCGTCACTCTGGAGATTCCAGGGGTCATAGAGGCTCTTATGTCAGGAACCAGCGACTAAGACCCAATGTTATAATAGAAGGTGCTCCTATGACTCAGGAAATTACAAGGGTTTTAGGAGCTTTGTGCCAGGAACAAGGGATGAAGACCAAACATACATTTCTTTTAAAAAATGGTTTAAAAATTTTTTAGAGTGTTTCAAGTTGCTCTTTTCTGTATATTTCTCATTACATCACAATATCACAAGTATTTTCTCTTTCTTCCCAGTGTTCTGAAATCTCCCAGTGACATGTCTTGGTATGAGTCCACTCACTGGGCATTTCCTAGGTCTTTTTAATTTGGAAACTCATGTCTTTCCATTCTGGGAAAATTTTCTTGAATTTTTCCTTTGATAGTAGTTTCACTTAAATTCTTTTTTTTCTCTCTCTCTGAAACTACTATTCAGATCTTCTCCCCACCACCACTTTTTGTCTACGTCTGGTTTATTTTTGTTCTACTTTTGTATATTTTTTTCAATTTTATTTTCCAATTCTTCCTACTGAATTAAAAAAATTTTATTTGAATGGCATTAAAGTCCTCTGAATGTTCTTGTTTGTTTATTTTGGTTTGGTTTGGTTTTTTTTGAGACAGGGTCTCACTCTGTCACCCATAATGGAGTGCAGTGTTGTGATCATGGCTTGCTGTAAACTTGAAACCCTGACCTCAAGCAATCCTTCCACCTTGGCCTCCCAAAGTGCTGGGGATTATAGGCAAGAGCCACTGCTAGGTCTGAATGTTCCTTTTTAAAGTAGTTCCAGGGCTGCAACATTTTCTCTAAGTACCCTGAAGACTTTGATAATATGTTTTTCCTCTGTGTTTTTTTTTTCCTCTTTTCAGAATCTGTTTTCTCAAGGTTGCTTTTATCTATCGGTTGGTTTGTCTCCATCTTTCATAAAAAAGCTCTCAGATGTCTGTTGATTCTTGACTGGTTATATAGTGGTGGAGCATGCAAACCCCGATTGAGCATCAGATGTGGGCTTTATCATAGGGTGATTTGGCTGGGCTATTTTCAAGGAATCCTTTGTATTGGTATCATAGGGACTTCTTGGGCTGGTCAGATTCTAAGAGAAGGTTCTTTCATTCCCTGATACTGATTAGTTGTTTAGGTTGTCACTTGAAGTACTGAAAGATCAAATCTGTTGATAAACACAACGCACAATGCAAAACCAAGCAAAGGCAACGTGTAGACTTCATGATGGATACCAGAGTGCGAAGAAGAAAGGGGAAAATCCTAAAACCTTTCAGAAAGAAAACACATCTTACATAATAAGGAACGATAATCAGATTGCCATAAGCCTTCTTATCAAAAACGTTGAAAAAAAAAAGACAGTAGAGCAGAATTTTCAAAGTGCTGAGGGAAAATTACTTTATATTTAGAAACATATACTGAGCTAAACTGTTATTCAAGATTGAAGATGAAAGAAAATTATTTTCTTAAAAATAATGATTTAAAAATCTCAGTACTCTGGACTTACTTTGAAAGAATTATTAAATTATGTGCTCAGGTAAGAAAAACGAAACAAAACCAAGAAATCCAATCCAAGAGGTAGTGGGAGGCAGGAAGCAAAATGAGGGAAAAAAATTAGTAGAACTTATTGTTACATTTAAGTACCGATTGAGGGTTTTGTTCAAAGCCTCAGAGTGAACACATGCCAAATGCTTTCTCCTTTGCTCCAAATATGTAAAAATGGATAAGACGATATTTTTACATAGAAAATATGGATAGTTTATCTAGAAGTTAATGGAAACTTTATGTGAAGCAAAAGACAGCCCACATGGCAAACAGGGGCTGAAGCCACATGGTCCTTGGGGAACCAGGACTGTAAATGGGCACTTTGAGCCAGAACTTAATGCCTTTTCAGGAAAGGGAGCCATAAACACTTTCACATATGGTAGGAGACTAGAATTGGGCTCAGTATGTGAAGCCAGAGGTAGGAAAGGAAAGGGGTCGGTGCCTGAGATAGCTTTGTTACCCCTCCCAGTGGTTACAGTCACTTGCCAGTGTCTGGGGAGAACCTAGTACAGAATGGCAGATTTTGCTCAGAGCCCTGCATCACGTGAGACTGAAGCAGAAGATATAGCATTATATGTATGAAGAGTGGAAAGAAAAAACTGTCAACCTGGAATTCTACATATAATCAAAGTGTAGAGCAAAATAAAGATATTTCCATACTCTGTGCAATAAAAATTACAAAACACTGCGCAAAGAAATCAGACACAAACAAATGGAAAAAAATCCCTGCTCATGGATGAGAAGAGTCAATATCATTAAAATGGCCATACTGCCCAAAGCAATTTACAGATTCAATGCTATTCCTGTCAAACTATGAATTACATTCTTCAAAGAACTAGAAAAAACTATTTTAAAATTCATATGGAATAAAAAAAGAGCCCAAATACTCATGGCAATTCTAAGTAAAAGGAACAAAGCTGGAGGTATCACGTTACCCAACTTCAAACTATATTACAGGACTACAGTAACCAAAACAGCATGGTACTGGTACAAAAACAGGCACACAGACCAGTGGAATAGAATAGAGAGCCCAGAATTAAGGCTGCACACCTACAACAATCTGGTCTTCAACAAAGCTGACAAAAGCAAGAAATGAGAAAAAGACTCCCTATTCAATAAATGGTGCTGGGATAACTGGATAGTCATATGCAGAAGATTGAAGCTGGACCCCTTCCTTACACCATATACAAAAATCAACTCAAGATGGATTAAAGACTTAAATGTAAAACCCCAAACTATAAAAACCCTGGAAGACAACTTAGGCAATACCATCCTGGACATAGGAATAGGCAAAGATTTCATGACAAAGACACCAAAAGCGATTGCAACAAAAGCAAAATTTGACAAGTGGGATCTAATTAAGCTTAAGAGCATCATCATAGTGAGACAAACCATCAACAGAGTACACAACCTACAGAATGGGAGAAAATATTTGCAAACTATGCATCTGACAAAGGTCTAATATCCAGCATCTATAAGGAACTTAAACAAATTTCAAGAAAAAAAAAACCCCTTTTAAAAGTGGGCAAAGGACATGAAGAGGCACTTTTCAAAAGAAGACATACATGCAGCCAACAAGCATATGAAAAAAAAGTTCAACATCACTGATCATTAAGAAATGCAAATAAAAACCACAATGAGATACCATCTCACACCAGCCGGAATGGCTATTACTAAAAAGCAAAAAAAGAACAGATGCTGGTGAGGTTGTGGAGAAAAGGGAACACATACACTGTTGGTGGGAGTGTAAATTAGTTCATTGTGGAAATCCATAGGGTGCTTCCTCAGAGAGCTAAAAGTAGAACTACCATTCAACCCAGCAATCCCATTACTGTGTATATACCCAGAGGAATATAAATCATTCTACCATAAAGTCACATACATGCAGATGTTCACTGCAATACTGTTCACAATATTAAAGTTATGGAATCAACCCAAATGCCAATCAATGACAGATTGGATAAAGAAAATGTGGTACATATACATCATGAAATACTATGCAGTCCTACAAAAGAATGAGATCATGTCTTTTGCAGAAACATGGATGGAGCTGGAGGCTATTATCCATAGTAAACTAATGCAGAAACAGAAAACCAAATACTGCATGTGCTTACATGCAGTAAGTATGGAAGCTAAATGATGAGAACTTATGAACACAAAGAAGAAAAACAATAGACACTGGGGTCTACTTGAGGATGTAGGGTGGGAAGAGGGAGAGGAGAAGAAAAGATAACTGTTGGGTACTGGACTTAATACATGGGCGAGGAAATAATCTGTACAACAAATCCCCATGATATGGGTTTGTCTATGTAACAAACCTTCACATGTACCTCCAAACCTAAAATAAAAGTTAAAAAAGAAATATATTCCAACAAAGACTAAATAAGTTTACTCCATACTAGTTGGGTAGGCAAAACACTGTAATAGACAATTTTTAATTTTTAAAATTAAGTTCCTAAAAAAGAATGATAACGTGATCTTGTTGGTTGATCTAGACTGAACTTAGCTAGAGCAAGCAGTTCAGCTTGACTCCATGAGTCTCTTATCCTTCTTCTGGCAAAGCAAGCTAACACAGGTATGTTTCTCTTTGGCAGAGGTAGAGGTTCAAGAAATCAAACAAAATTACAAAAGTGCATTTAAGGTTTGCAACCAACATACTGTGACTTCTGCTTTGTTCCATTGGCTAAAGCAAGTCACAAAGGCAAATCCGAAATCAAGGAGTGCAAGAAACTGCAAAGCCGCGTGGCAAAGGGTATGGATACAGGGAAGGGTGAAGAATTGTATTACATCTGTCTCCTCACATCTTACCTGCCCCTGATGTCACTTGGAGCCTCCATGGTTTGTGTGATCTGGGAAAAATGGCTTAGAATCTTCAGTTGCAAAACTTGTAGAAATACAAATCCCTTCTTAGAAGCCAGCAGATTCCTGGACTGTATATGTTTTCCTGGTCCTTTTTTGCCTTTGGCCTTTTGCTTGTATAAATCATTCGACATGGTGAAACTCGGCTCTTTTTACTTCACAAACATGGTCTGTTTGCACAAAGCATGTGTGAGTAAGGAGAATTTATGAAAGCACTGGTTGTAGGTCGTATCATAGACAAAATAAATCACAGTATTTGTTTCTCATTTAGACTTCTTTGTACTTTTCAGGTTAAGAATCATTGTCCAAATTTCAAAACTTATTACAAACTACAGTAATCAAAGAGTTTGGTACCGGCATAGAGATAGATGTATAGCTGAATGGAATGGAATAGAATTGAGTCTGCAAATAAATTCACACATCTATGGTCAATTAATTTCTGACAAGTGTGCCAAGACCATTCAATGGGGAAATAATAGTTTTTTCAACAAATACTGCTGGGAACAGCTAGATAGCTAAATACGAAAGAATAAAGTTGGGCCCCTGGTTGATGCCATACACAAAAATTAACTCAAAATGAGTGAAAGACCTAAACGTAAGAAGTAAAACTAAGAAAGCATAGATGTAAAAGTAGAAACAACCCAAATGTGCAACAACTGATGAATGGATAAACAGAATATACGTCCAATAGAATATTACTTGGCCACAAAAAGGAAGGACATACTGATACATGCTACAACGTGGATAAACCTTGGAAAGGAACATTATGCTAAGTGAAAGAAGCCAGTCACAAAAGACCACATATTATATAATCACATTTATTTGCTCAGAGTAGGCAAATTCATAGAGACAGAAAGTAGTTTAGTGATTGCCAATGGCTGGGGACTGAGGAGAATGGAGATTAGCTTTGTAATGGGTATGGAATTTTTTTTGTTTGTTTGTTGGAGGGGTGATGAAAGCATTCTGGAATTATATGGTGACGATGGTTGTACAATATTGTAAATATATCGAAAACCACTGAATTGTACACTTTAGATGGTTAAAATGGTGAATTTTACCTCACTAAACAATGAGTTTAGGAGGTTGATGTAACCTTGGTGAAATCAAGAACCATTTGGCATAATCATGTTTTTTTTTTTTTGTTTTTTTGAGATGGAGTCTTACTCTGTCACCCAGGTTGGAGTGCAGTAGCATAATCTTGGCTCACTGCAACCTCTGCCTCCCAGGTTCAAGCAATTCTGTTGCCTCAGTCACCTGAGTAGATGGGATTGTAGGCACATGCCACCATGCCCAACTATTTTTTGTATTTTCAGTAGGATGAGGTTTCACCATGTTACCCAGGCTGGTCTCGAACTTCTGGCCTCAAGTGATCCGCCTGCCTCCCGAAGTGTTGGAATTACAGGCATGAGCCAATCATAATATTTTAAAAAATTAATTTAATAAATGTTTAGTGATTATCTGCAGTGTGGTAGGTGGTGAACAGAATACATGCTAATAAGATCAAATCATAACAGTTGCACCCCAAAATATTGAGTTTAGAGGAAGAAATGGACTATTAAATAATAAGTTGAATGTTGTAAATGTAACAGAACTGAGTAAAACTTATCTAAAAGCACAGAGAGAAAGTGAGAACCAGCTTGGGGAGTGGGGAGTTGAGAACACCCTTCTAGATGGGATATTTGAATGTGATTTTTAAGGAGAACAGTCTGCTGAGTGAGTGGAAGAGAGGCTGGAGAGTAGGTAAACAGTGTAAAGAACACATGCAAAGTCAGGAGATGAAAGAACAAGCCTTATTCCAAGAGTGAATGTCCCAGTCACCATGCATACCTTGAGGACTTGTAGAGCCAAGCTCTACCCAGTCCAGACCAAACCAGACACAGATCTAAGACCTCCCAGCAGACCCCCAACAGGGGGAAAGGATTTTAAGTCTTGTCAGCTCTTTTTAAAAATGTCTTTATTATACTTTAAGTTCTGGGGTACATGTGCAGATCGTGCAGGTCTGTCAGCTCTTACAAAGCTAGGCATAAGTCACAGACTACATGCAATGTATTGCCCCCTAGAGTCAATTATATGATGTCAACAACAATCAGATTGGAAATAAAGCTTAAATTCACTAGATGGCAGTAGCTACAAAGCAGATATTTGTGCTACCTTATCTTTCCAGTATTCTAGCTTTAGGTGTTGAACACATCTTAAGGCTCAAACCCACAGGATCTGGGAGGCAAGCCTGAAGGGATCTTGGTCAGTTCCTCAGCCAGCATGCATAGGTTATAGCTGATCACCTTTAAAGGTGCTATATCCATCGTCACACTTCTTCCAATTAGTCATTTCACCAAGAACCTGCAATGCTAATTCCTGTCTTTGAGTGCAGGGGAACCTCATTATCAGAGTATTTACCCTTGAAGTACCCATAATTATAAGTTGGGAAGCAAAGGTCATCCCAGCATGAAATGTTCACTAACAGAGCCTTCTAAAATGAGTCCCTACTCACACCTCCCTCTGGCGTAACACTGGCATCTACTCCCACCCAACACTAGGGTCAGGTGTTTTTACTGTGATTACTATGCTGACAAATTGCAAGGTGAAACTGCCAATCTCACAAACATGAAGGATTTCACTAAGATAGTGAAAGCAATGGAGGAGGACTGATGTAGTAATTATGAGAATGCCTCCAAGAAATGAGGGTCTGGCAGAGTTTGTCTGATTACAATTGAAGAAGAGAAAATTAACAAAGATGATGACATAATAGAGTCTTCAGAAGGAGATAATTAGAAATTCAAAGGGTTAGGAGAGGTCCTGGGGAAAAGTGAAGTCCTTGCTTATTTTGCAGAATTTACCTTCTTTAAAATCTTGCTGTGAAGGTCAAATGAGAAGTGATGGATGCCATATTTTCTATCATACAGATTTTTTTTTAGAAAAAAAGCACACCAAAACAAGTCTTGATTCAATTTCCTGTCATAAGAATTCAACTGTAGTTGCAGTTATAATCAAAAGTGGTTAAATGTAAAAGAAAACAAATGTAGTGTTATAATTTTTAGTTCTTTTAAAGCTAAAGCCTCAATCCACACTCTCCCTTACCTCCATTATTTGCAGTAAAATGTTGCTTCCCATTTAAGTGGATTCAAGTAAAGTGGACTTTTCCCAGGAATAACTATCCTTAAATAGGCTTTTTCTAAGGATCTCCCTAATTCTACCTTATAGGAGCTTACAGAGCCCACTAAGTATAAAAGCATCATAGATCTGCTGCTGTGTGTTGAGTTAGTGGAGATTGCAAATCCAATTCCAGACTCATTCATCCAGCTTCTTCCTTTAAGAGGAATGGGGTTTTCCTATGATAGCTACATCTACTTGCTCCAAACTTAAATCATAGAAATGCTGGGCTGGCTCATAAAAGCTGCCCTTTGGACTTTTTGAGAAATTCAGCTGCGGAAATAACTGTTTGTTCTTTCTTCCCTTATCGCAGTAGTCATATTTCTGAAAAACAGTACATGTAAATAAAGTATTTATAAAGTGAGTTTAATTCTAATCAGTTCTGGGAGAAGTGCTGTGTTTAAAAAGCAGAGACTTCTTTTTTATAAGAGGGAGTTGTTAATGCAAAGAATCCGTCTGTTTTTGGAAGAGGATTATGAAAATCCTTTTCTTCTCATCCCTAAGTTATAGATGTTTCATAATTTATTTTAAAAATCAGATTCTATAGTGTCAGCATACACCTTCATCGTCCCAAGTGAGGATATATTGAATAATAAGTATTAATCCATAAACACGTACCTTAACAGGCATTGGTTGGTATTCATGATACAGACTTACAGGTATTATGTGACACAGCAGATGGTGGGGAAAGCAGCACAGTCTGAGGCCTACCCTCCTTTCTGAATCTTTGGAGATGGAAAATTAGAGATGAACATAGAGATCCCACATTCATTTATCTCCATTATTCAAGCACTAATTTACTTATTCAGCAAACACTAAGTGCCTCATTTGTGTTCCGTACACTGTTCTAGGCACAAGAGATTGCCAGTGAACAAAACAGATACAAGTCCCTGCCCTTGTGTATCTAGCATTCTAGTGGGGGCAGGGGAATACGTATCAAACCTAGGAAGCTGTACAGGTTGTTAAAAGAGAGTAAGTACTTCTGAAACAAAAACACAAAAATAAAGCATAGTGTGTGGACTGGGATTTCTCTGTGGGTTGTAATTTAAATAGGGTGACTGGTATAGATGTGTGGGGAAGGTGACAGTTGAGCAAAGACTTAAAGGAGATGAGGGAGCTAGGCATTTTCACATCTGGGGATGAGCACGCCGGCAGGGGGATGGCCAGGGCCAAAACCCCAAGAGGAGAGTGTCCTGGTGTGTCCAGGAACATCAGGAAGAGTAATGTGGCTGGAGTGGATTAAGTGTGGGTAGAGAGGCTGAAAGCAAGGTCTGAGATATACTGGGGGTGGAGCTTTGCAGGTCATGGAGGTCATTGTGAAGACTTTGAGGGAAACAGCTATGGGAAGGTTTTGAGCAGAGCAGTGATGTGACATGACTTTATTAAAAAGTCACTGGACTGCTATGTTGAGAATAGATTATAGGGGGCAAGGGTGGAAGCAGGGGGATCAGTTAGGAGGCCATTTGTGGTAACTGAGGGGGGAATTGATGGTCATGTGAACACTGGAGGAGGTAAAGAAAGTAGTAAGACGTTATTGGCGGTGAAGGAAGAGTTAACATGTATCCTGTACAGTGGCATGATGAAGTGGCTGCTCACTGCATCCTTGAACTCCTGGGTTCAAGTGATCCTCCCGTCTCACCCTCTTGGTAGCCAGGACTACAGGCATGCACCACCATGTCTGGTTGACTCTCCTTCTTGACGGGAGAAACTGGAAATTTACACAGCTATAGCGCATGGAAGACTTTGTTGCCATCTTTGCAATATACCACAGGAGAGAAGACAGTAATTATGGATGCAGATACTAACAGGTGGGTCAATGCAGTTGTAGTATTATGGGGACATTCTCTTCTCAGCACTTTAATCTTCTCAAAAATAGGGTCTCAAGTTCAAAGCCCACACAGGCTGATGTTGATTTATTCATTTACAGTAAGTGGCATCACTGCCAAGATAACTGGGGCCTTATGGCAGCTTCCTAGAGTCTTTAGAAAAATGTCTCCTGGAAGCCACCTAAGCACGAAGCCTGGGATTCCTGCAAATGAGGCTAATTGGATGAATGATGGTTGATGTCATGAATCTTGGCAGCAAGATGCACTCATCCTTGAAAAAGACAGACTTTTCAAGCAGATGAAAATACCCTGTCTGCTAGGCACTCCCTGTCCTGGATAATGCTACATGGGTGCTCCTGGGCTCTGTCTTTTGACAGTATTTTCTCTGTGAACCATTCCCTATGTCCATCCACTCTTTACATACGTTTATATTTATGTAAGAGTGGGCTTCTATGACAAAATACCACAGGTGGGATGACCAAAACAACAAAAATTTATTTCTCATCATTCTGGAGGCTGGGAAGATGAAGTTCCCAAACAATTAAATTCCTGGTGAGGGTCCTCTTCTTGTCTTGCAGATGGTCATCTTCTCACTGTCTTCTCACATGGTAGACAGAAAGACGAGAGAGACAGAGAGAGTGCACTTACACCCTAGTGTCTCTTCTTTTGCAAGGGTACCAGCCCTATCAGATTAGAGTCACATCCTTATGACCTTATTCACTGTCCTTATCTCTACATACAGTCACATTGGGGGTGGTTATGGCTTTGTATTAGTCAGGGTTCTTCAGAGAAACAAAATGTAGATAGATAGATAGATAGATAGATAGATAGATAGATAGATAGATAGATAGACAGATAATTTATTGTGGGAAATTGGCTCACGTTATTACAGAAGCTGAGAAGTTCTACATTCTGCCACCAGCAAGCTGGAGAATCAGGAAAAACTGGTGTAATTCTAGTCCAAGCCCAAAGGCCTGAGAACCAGGGGAGCCAGTGTTGTAAATTCTAGTCCAAGAGCAGGAGACTATTGAGGTCCCAGCTCAAATAGGCAGGCAGGAAGGAAAAGGGATTTCTCCATCCTCTTTCTGTTCTACTCAGACCCTCAACAGATTAAATGATGTCCCCCACTCCACATGGAGGGGTGTGGTCCACTGAGTCCACAATTCAAACACTAATTTCATCCAGGAAGCGGCATTCACATTCCTTCTCAAACTTCTTAAATTAAAGCTTCTTTGTTTCCTAGTATGGGCTTATTTGGGGCCTAGAAGTCACACTATGTCTTCGCTACCCTTTCCTGCCAAGCTTGCTAGCTTCCCAGGGGGTGTGTCTGTCTCTTTGAGTGTGGAGGGGGGGTGGATGTAGATATGGGGAAGTAGACTGAGGCAGGGATGTTTCCCTTGATGGCTATCTGGTGTTTCTATGGGTCTTCAGAGACTGGCCTCACATTTCTGGCAGCCTCACATTTCTGGCAGCCTCTCAGCTGCAGACAAATAGCTCCTCCGCTGGCCATCTGAGTCTCTCCCCTAGAGCCCTGTGAGTGTATGTCCCTCCAGCTTCCATCTGTCCCCAGGTGGATCTTGTGGGCCAAGTCTATTTAAATCGTCTCTCCCCTTTGCCTCCCGCTTGGTCCATGCTTTGGCTTGACAAACCCCGCCATGCTCCACAGACACTGCAGGCTCCAGGGGACTTGGGCCAGCTTCCTTGATGTACTCACTAGGTTTGATGTAGGGGCTTGTAAACCGACATGCTTATCTCTGATGGATGTGAGGGCAGAAGTAGGGAGGAATCATAATAACCAATAGTTCTCTCTGAAGAGATACTCTTTCTCTTTTCCAGCTTATGGCCTCTTAAACTTCACCGATAAATGGAAAAGTGGCCAAGAGTCTTGGAACCAGTTTTATGTAAGTCATTGATATGTCCTAAACATGTTCTGAACATTTCCTATGCTAGTCCAGCACTTCACCTTAAATGTGACACGCAGTATCCTGGGTACTCATTTTATCTTCCTATACAGGGATCCAGGAGCTTAGCTGGTCCTTCATTCTGCCATGACAATATATAGGAATACTTTATGATTAGAATGAAGAAAAATAGATTAATTACAATCAAAGTATATCATTGAGTTAGTTTTCAGTCTTATCTTGTGTCTAGTTTGGTTCCTTTCTTTCAGACCCTGAAACAAGGACTTCAATGCACAGAATTTATTTGGGGGGTGATTCCAGGAAGACCAGCAGAGGACAGAAGAGAATGAAGTAGGGAAAGGAGACAAGTCCACGGGGAATATGCTAGTGAATGGTTACTGCATGTTCCCCGTGGACTTGCCTCCTTTCCCTGCTTCATTTTTCCTACAGCCAGGGCTGCATCACACTAGGGACCTTCTAAGAAACTGTGTGGTAAATGCTGCAAAATCTTCCCACCAGAGGAAGGCGAGACTGCTTCCTGTGTAACTTGTGGAGAAGTTGCCCCCAGGGGTGTTCGTTGCAGCCCCTACTCCAAGTTCCCTGCATGCAGGAGGCAGAGAACAAGAGCAACAGTAGGCTTTTGAGGGGTTGGAAGCCATCTCCAGGGCTGGGGAACTTCGCTGGGCTGGGATAGGTGGTGTATCGGACAGGGCACAGACAGCAGCTGACACCGCTGCACGCAGGCCAGGAGGGAAGAATGAAGAAAGACCGCTTGGGTGTTTCTTTCTTTGAATGTGTAGGTTTTTCTATCTCAGACCTGCTTCTTCTGCATTTGCAGTGCCTCCCTGTAGTTTTGGGAAATCTCATTCAGCGACCCGAAGCTTCTCTTGGCCTGATGTTATGATCAACACATGATTTGTTTCTTATAGGAAAACCAATTTCCCTCGTGTTTAGTATGAAAGTAATTGATTGGAAACTAGAAGTTTTAGAGGAGGAGAAGGGAGCCAAGGCTGGCATAACGTTGACACGTCTGCTGTAGGACATGACCCGGCCGAGAAGAGACACCCAGCTTTGGCGCAGTGCTTCTCAGTGGCATTTGAGATTCGCTTCTGCTAGGGCTGTTTTTTTTCTGATCCCAGCAGCCTTCATCCTGGATTTTTCAATGAATAATACTCCCAGGGGTGCTCTAGTGTCTGGCGTCTGCTGTCCCTCACAAGACCCTTCAAAAAGGACACTATTCTTCTCCCATGGCCACTCCAGAGGAGCCCAGGTGGATTTCCAAGCACTGGGGAGTCATGGTCATCTAAGCCACAGTCACAGGTCGTCTGAGGCAGAGAAGTGCCTCTAGAGAGCCACATTTTCCTTTCCTCTTAGTGCAGCCCATTAGGGAGCATTCTCTGGGGCTGAGTGGGCTGAGTGCCGCGCTGGGCACTGCTCCTGAGGATTGGGGTGTCTGTACCCGACCTAGGACTGAGCTGGCAAGTGTGTGTGGTAAGGTAGGAGAGTGGCATAGGAAGCTCTCAGCTTGACCCACAGCTGAAGGTTAGGCAGCGAACAACAGCAAAATGGAAAAGGCAAAAGTAGCCAGTAAAACTCTACCTGCCCTTGATGTATCAGGAAAAAGCACTTGATTGGATGCAGGTCCCAGCTGGGAGATATGATGCTTGGCAAGTTACGTAACCTATCTGTGCACTGATTTCCTAATCTGTAATATGGTGACCATGTCACCCTCCAGGGGTTGCTGTAAGTATTTGATGAGAGTAAACGTGTGAAAGAGGCCGGACGCAGTGGCTCACACCTGTAATCCCAGCACTTTGGGAGGCTGAGGTGTGTGGATCACAAGGTCAGAAGTTCAAGACCAGCCTGGCCAACATGGTGAAACCCCTTCTCTACTAAAAACATAAAAAGTTAGCTGGGCGTGGTGGCAGGCACTTGGAATCCCAGCTACTCGGGAGGCTAAGGCAGGAGAATTGCTTGAACCTGGGAGTCAGAGGCTGCAGTGAGCCGAGACCATGCCACTGTACTCCAATTTGGGCAACAGAGCTAGATTCCATCTCAAAAAAAAAAAAAAAAAAAAAAAAGGGGTGAAACAGCGTTAGCATGACACAGAACCGGTAAGGAAATTTTCATTAACAATTAAAAATGAAACCGGAAAAAGGTAAAAGGGATACCA